>CM076577.1:1416742587-1416996465 GCA_034641835.2 Pinus albicaulis
AACTGCCCATTAACGGGAAACCAGTTCGTTTGTAAGCAGATACACCGCCCAATAATTAGGAAACCGGCGAAGAGTTAACTGTTCTGTGCATATGAAAGCTGTAAAGATACAAAAATATATGCAGCTATATCTGCTGTGAGCATTCATTGAAACACCTGAAACTAGCAAAACTTTTAAAGCAGAGTTCATACTGGAATTTTTTCATGGAGGTAAGAGAGCATTTAATCTGAAGCAGAGTGCTCCTCCATGATTCTGCAGCCATACTGGTCGTCCTGGTCCCCGTCAGCAGCCTTGTTCTCTTCGTCTTCATTCGGTCCGGCGTCCACCTGTAAATTGAAATGTCCTGAGGAGGAAGGGAAAGGGACAGAGGGCGCGCAGGAGGAAGGGGTGAAAGGAGCCGGGTTGGGGACAGAAGGGGGAGCTAATGCAGGAGCTGAGGGAGGCTGCAAGAAACTGGGGTGGGAGGCAGGAGGGAAGGGGAGCTCCTCGCTCAAAGTAACAGTAAGGAAAACTGAGACAGGGTGGTCAAAAGCACGGTCAAAGCGCAATTCAGTATGCTGCGTGGCCTGTCTGAGGAAACTACCGCTCGGAGAAGGGGTGGAGGCGGCGACGACAGGCTGGGGAGGGAACGAAGGAGGAACAAGGGGCGGAGGGTCAGAAAGGGGAGGCGCCATGTCAAGAAAATCAGGGCGAGGACCAGGAGGGCCCGAAGAAGAAGGAGCAGGACGTCTAGCAGAAGGCTCCAGAGTTCTATCGACATGGTGGCTGAGGGGAGGGCGCTCGCCCAGGGATCTCCCCCGAGAAGCCCCCTTTCTACATGCCATTCGCTGCCTCAATCTGGGCATGGTGAAAATCTCGGAAGAGTTCGTCCAGCCTCTGGAGGGAGCAGCAACTAAAACAGAAGAATTATCAAACGAAACCGGAAAACCATGAGAATTCAAATGAAACGGGCAGAGGTTACTGTGAGAGAGATGGAGTCCTGGAGCGATTTCCAAGCAGCTGTACAGTGCACACCGTCGCCCCGTATTTGTTCGCTCTCCGCCTGTAGCAGCACCTCCGGGGCAGAGCGAGTTCAGAGGCAACGGAGGGCGGTGGCCATCAATGGAGCAAACGGGAGAAGCTGAGCGATCCTGCGCCATATGAAGGAGAGTGCACAGACCAATGCACAAGTAATGGCGGCGAACCGGAGTGAATGCAAAACGCAGCTGGGCAATTAACATTGCATTTAAGTTGCCATGGGGGGCCATGTGGCCACCCCATGTGGGTTGCGTTGGGATTGTAACCGGGCCCGTAGGCCTCGTCTCTCTGCTAGACATCCGCATCCGGAGTAACTTCTACAAATTCTTTAAGAAATAATGATATGTGATTTAAGATTTTCTCAAAGATATGTTTAAACTAGAGAATCTGATTGAAAAATTTGAAACTAAGATTCAAAATATAGGCTAAATCAGAGATAGACTGAAACAGCTTTTATTTACTTTTGCAATTGCAGAGCAAAAGCAATTTCAAAGGCTACCTGGCTGATCTTCAGACTCTGTCTATAGCTTATATTTGAACAATACTAACAAGTAAAAATGATTCAGATCCCCAGTGGAGTCGCCACTATGTTATCACTCAGGTTTTCCTAGAAGTTGTGTAAGAGGAAAGTATACCCGAGGTAACCACAAACCAACCTTTTAGATGCAGAATCTAGCCAATCTGCATCCAGAGAGGGCTCTCTCTTTATGATTTATCTTTGTTCTTGGAAGGTTTAGGCTAGTTATAGATTCAAAGTTTGTTTTGGGAAAATGGTGGAATCCACAAACTAAGGGCAAGGTTGAGAGCTTTCAGTCCATTGGGCTATGGAGTCAAAGGATGGCTTTATTGGATTTCTATTCTAAACACAAGATGGTATTACAGGGCAAGATAGCTAGACAGAGAACAATCCTTAAAATTTAAAGTGGATGGGATGATCTTGAAGGGATGAAAGGCAGCTAAGAATCTTTCACCATGTTCAGAAGAAAGAAGTGAAATGACTACAAACAAAGAGCAATGAAGGATTCTTTATTATAGTAATCAACAACGTTTAAATTAGCAAAGCAGGAGCATTTAAAAATTCATGCTTATAGCTAATTTAGAAGAAAACATTAAGAACAATCACATTTGAAAACAGAGTACAATTAAGCAAATTCTGTTTCAATCCTTTATGTAAATTATTCAGAAATGGATATGATGGTATTATAAACTAATATAAAATTTTAGACAAAGGGTAGAAACACTTATTGAACTGTAGTCCAACACATGAATCCTGCAACAAGTCCAGTGCTTCAAATCGTCATCCAGTAAGCCACAAGTAAATTTCTCCAAAAAGCTTTTATTCCGAAAATCTCAATGTTACAGCAGAGTAATAGAATCCACCCTCAACACTCTCTTTGAGGGTTTATTTATACACAAAATAATCTAAAACAATCTTACACTAACTTAGCCAACAATCTAGGCTGACTTAAAGCGTATTTTACAAACAAACAAGAGACAAACGGTCTCGTGGATAGAATAATGTGCAACTGCCGATGTGTTGTTCCTTTTTCCGTGGATGTGCTGGAGGTAGGTGCTAAAATAGGGCTCTGTGTTGTCCTTTGAAATATTTCTTTGGCTTGTCGAATACTCTTTATTCTCACGGATACTCTTTAACCTTTTCATCTGATACTCTTTCATCTGTTTTCCTGTTTTTACCATTTACTTGATAGTAAAGATAAGTTCTCATCCTGAAAGCAACTTTTATAGAACCTCCAACATTTCCTGCCACCATTGATCATCTGGTATCATAGTTCTTCTGAGCTTTCTTAAAGTTTCATCTGCTTCAGTAAGTTTATAAAAAGTGGGCTCATTCGGAAATAGATACTTTATTTCATGCTCCAGATGAAATAAATTCCTCACTTTATCATAGATACTTTTCCCAGTTGGTAATGCAGGTTCTGACGAACTAGTAGAACAAGCAGCTGTATTTTTAGCATGAGCCTTTATTCTCTTCTCATAGGTTTCCAAGTCTACTATTTGATCTTCTGTGAGCATGGGACTTGGTAACCCACTATCTAGTAGAGCTTGGAATTTTTCTCTGAAATTGTTGATGTCGACCAAAATGTCTGTACACTTTCTTTCTAAATTTTGCATGAAAGTCCTCTTGGAGAAAACTCTCTTTGCTTCCAAAACTGCACCTGTCCTGTCATCAATTCCTAACAATGCAAGCTGTTGTTTTGTTCTGGAATTCAAAAATTGAATGAGTTGACTGGCTTGTTCTGGCCTGCCTCTCAATTCATTCCTGGTTCTATTTATTTCTTCTTGGGCTACCTTAACTAACTCATTTTGCTCAAAAATAGCTTGAATAGAGGGCCAAATACCCTTTATTAATTCAATGATGTTACCCCAAAGAATATCATTTATTTCGTTCAGAGGCTTTTCCAATGAAAGATCTTTTTCCAAAGCCTGAACCAATTTTTCCATTCTTTTTATCTCCCTGGTGTTGTCAGCAGCTGTCTTTTTAGATGTGTCATATTTTTCCTCCAATTTTACTAATTTCAATTTTGTTTCTTGGAGTTCTGTGACCCTTAGCTGCAAACTCTCCATCTGTTTTATTAAGTCCTCAGAATTCAAATTAGAAGTGTTCACCTGAGATGGTTGTTCCTGCTGCCCTGTGGTTGTAGTACCTGTTGTTGAAGTCTGCTTGATAATTTTCTGTTCCTGCAATGCTTTTTCCAACTCCTTCTCTGTTTCATTAAGTCGCTCAGTCATATTCAGGAGCAACTCCATCATTTCTTCCTGTGAATTTCCTTTTATAACTTCCTGGGTCTGAGGGTGGCTCGAGGCTGGTAGTTTTAGCTGTTTTCTGAGTGCAGCTATATCATCCTCTTTCTTCTTTACCAATGCCTCAATACCTTTAATGTCTTTGGGATTGTGACCCAAACCAATGATTATCTCTTCTAGAGACTTTATTCTATTATCCTTGGCCTGTGAGGAGGCCTTCTCAATTTTCAATTGTGCGGTAGTGTTATTCAAAGAATCCTGCAGCGTTAAAGCTGCCATGGCCTTGTTGGTGAGAGTAGAATAAACCATTTCCCCAGTTTGTCTATGTAGCTCTATCTGGTCCAGGGGATGGATATCCTTTGCTAAAACTTCAAAATTTGTTCTGATGTAATCTGTTGCTGAAGTTGGCTTTGGCACCTTTGCTTTGAAGTGGCTCATTAGCATTTTACCTTGGGAAAGGTCAAACGTTGACATTAGCCTTTCTTGATTATGAGGAGCCATCTTCATATACTGATCATATACCTTCATTTTCAATGGATCATTCTTTGTTTTAATATTAATGAAGGTTCTTTTAATGTCTCCAGTATCTGTCTTTGGCGGTCTGAAAGAAGATACTTCAGTGCTTAATTGCTTTTGTAAAGCTTTCCCTTTCTGGCTTATGGTTGTTTCACTTGCTGTGCCAGTTTGCTGACTATCTTCTCTTCCATCATCAAATATTTCATCTATAATTTCTACCTCTGGAGGTGGATCTGATTTATGTTTTTTAGTTTGATAAACCTGTGAGGCTCCTTTTGAAGGTGTGGTATCTGGAGCTAGCCTCTTTTTTCCTATTTCCACATTCAGTGGAGTTTGCATCTCTGGAACTTGGATGTGTTTTGCTGGTGTGGGAGAAGCCTGAGATTGTTCCGGTGCTTTGGAACTCTGTGGTTTTTCAGCCATGACCAAAGTTTCAATAACCTGGATTACGGGTTCCTTTCCTTTACCCTTGGGTTCTGCTGCTACTGATGGACTGTCTTCCTGTAATGCTTGTTGTAGGGTGGCTGCTGAAGATGTGCCAATGTAGGGTACCTGCATTTGACCACACGTTTCTAGGTCAAAGTTCTTCTCAACATCTTTCATAATTTTATTCATTTTGTCTGCTTCACTTTCTTCCTCAACAAGAGTTCCTTCAACCCATTCATCTTGATTTGCACACTGTTCTAGATCAGGAATCTTGTGGTGTATATAAGGAGATGATTTATTTTTTAATCTCTTTTCACAAATAAAACCAAAGGGGTCATAAGGAACCCAACGGAAAGATGTCTGGAACTTTTTCTCTAATAGAAGTTCTGCTTCTCTCTCAGCTTCCCTAGAATTGCAAATGAAAGGACCTAATTGGCTTTTGATCCTTAACTGAGATTTCTTCTTTACATTGCAGAAATGGATCACATCTGAATTATTCATCTGCCTAAAGTATTCCAAGGCAAAAATTCTCATTGGTACATATCTGGGTAACTTGAATGGATGTAATTCACATCCATAAATCCTGATGACTGTATGGTTTTGGTATAAGTACCAATCCCCAACCTTATAACTTTTTGACAGTTGCAAGGTCTTTCTAATTTCATTGCTTAGTCTTGGGGGAGAAATTCCTGTTAATAAAGTTGTTGCAGGATATACAAACTGATCAATGAATTCTGAGTAGGAGTAGGGAGAATCAGAGGAAAAATGAATGATGGGGGACCAAAATATGACTGATCTGGGATTTCCCTTGGCATCAAGTTTCTGAACTGGGAAAGGGAACCTGTCTGACTGATAATATATCATAAGATGATAGATAACGGAGGAGTACTTAAAAACTTTTTCAGTATCTAGCCTTATGAATTGATCATGAATCTTGTTGGCTATGAAGGAAGCAAAGTCATATTTGACCTCAGGAGGTTGCCCAGGAGTAAAAATGGATAGCAAAGCCAAGGTTATCTCATCCACATACTCACTAGTGTTGAATCCTAAGACAAAGGATATTATATTTACAATGAGCCTTCCCAATGGATTGAAATAGTAAAAACCATAGGGGGGAGACCCTTTTGGCTGATGCTCAGGTAACATGAAATGCTGACACATGGATTTTAGCTTTTCTGGGGTTAATTGCCTGGTTTTCTCAATCAATCCTTCCATGGACAATGGTGCTAATTCTTGGTCTGGTTCAAAGTGTAACATGGCATTGATAGCCTGGGGAGTGATGGGAAACAGAACACTTTGATCAGGAGCTAATACTGCCCTCTGTGTGGGATCATAGTTTGAATGACAATAATGAATGATTTCTGGGAAAATAAGGACTGAAGGAATAAGATACCTTGGGAGATTGGATTCCCACAACCCTATAAGATCTTGCCCCTTTGAGTATTCGTCTCTGCAGCGACAATAGCTCAATAGGGGACTTTCATCGAAATGCAGGTCTTTGATTTGGAAATATTCATCTATAAGAGGTAAATAGTCTAATTCACGGTGAGGAGCATTCAATGGAGTGATATTAAGAGCTGCCGGGGCCTCCATTTTGGTTCTTGTGGATTCAAAATGGAGGTTTTTGGTTTTCTTCACGGGCCGGGCGGAATTCTTGAAATGAAGGAAATTAGAACAATTTGCAGGTTCGGGGAGCAATTTCACAGGTTTTAAAATCTCCAGGGAGGACTTAGTGATGATTTTTAACCACTTTTTCAGCGAAAAAAACAAAGGAAACTGAGTTTTACTTGCAGTCGGGGCGTAAAGGATAAATACCTGCTTTTAGACGGAAACTGGTTCTTTAACAGGTAACAGGCAATGGCGGGACTGTTCTTCAACACGGGCGCAGCAGAATTTTGGGGCGAAATGATCAATTACAGTGAAAATTTGAAAATCGCAGCGGGAGCTCTGTCGTTTTCAGAATAACGAAAAGAGCAGGAAAAACACGAAAAATGGCTTTATTCGCAAGTTAAAATTATTTTTTATTTTTTCGAGGTGATGACGTCATCGACGTACGGGATGACGTAAGCCGGCGGTAAGCGGTAAGCGGTAAGTGGTATTCCCGCACCGCTTTTGGTCGAGGATGGTTTTTATCGGAGGGGCAGCGATTCCACAGGTTTCTTGCCACGTGGATGGTTTGACTATTCAAAACCACCCATCCCCCGCTGGTTAAAAAACTTACACGGGATGGGCAGCGGGATCAAAGCTGGCCGTTGATCTGCGGGAGGCTGATCCAACGGCTGGGACGATGGGGAGATAGGCGGGGGTTTCATGTGGGCCCGTCGGACTTTTAAACACTTTTTAAATGTTATTTAATCGCTCCGGGGGATATTTAACTGGCGGAAAGAATGAAGGAAATGGGGGGTCGCTGTGGGGTTTTAATCACTAGGGAAATGCCAAGTGGACAAGCCACGTTGGCATAAAACTTCGGATTTATTTTTCTTTGGTATTAAACATATATACCATATGTTTAACGCTTTTAGGATACATAATTTTATTATATGGTAAACTAATCATATGCAATTAACTTACCATAGGGGCGGATTTATATTATAAAGATATATTTAACCAAAGGGCTTATAAAGCGGGGTTTTTATTTTCAATGTGCGGGGATATAATACTTTGGTAAACATTATAATAAATGGGTTTTTGGGATATTTATAAAAAGGGAATTATATACTTAGGAAAGGGTATTTCACTAGGGATTTAATATAATAGAGTTAAATGTTAATATGGCAAAGGACAAGGAAAATCAAAATATTTTTACATATCTAAGAAAGTGATCACTTGTGAAGTAAATTGCAACATTTTATCTCCAACACTTCTTAGAATAGCAAGTTTATCTTGAGGGATTTTATGAAATTATGCATCAGTTTCCTAAGTAAAATGTGATTTTACTTAGGAGAAAGTTAAAAATGGAAGATAACAATGATGAATTATCTCAAGTACTTAGGTCTTTTTTGATCATTAGGCCGAGGGTCCGGTCCCTCCAGAAGTCAAGGAAATGCCTTGAGCCCTTTTGATCTCCAGACACCTTAGTACTTTTGGGGGAAATTAGTAAAACCTTTAAGGGGGAAAATGATGAGGGAGGTTAATGATTTTTTGACTTTGCTTGCAATGATTTTCCATTGTATTTCGTGCTTCAGTACTTGTGATGAAAGTAAAGGATCAAAAACATGTAGCAGCATCATTCATCAGATAACACTTTGAAGCACCATCTACCTACCCTATCTACTTAACACTACCATTTTCTCTTCTTTATTAGGGTGCATTTAGACTTGCAAACCCTTTTCAATCTTTTTTCTTTTTACATGATAAATCTATCTATTTCTACCCTTATTACGTCCAAGGGCTCAGATTAATTTTAAAAAAAATGGCCAATAGGATCAAGCCACTTTTGCAGGGTTTGATTTCATAAAACCAAGGGGGATTCATTCCAGGGAGACAAATCATAGACAACGTATTAGTAGTTCAAGAGGATCTTCATTCAAGCCTTTTAAAACTGTTGAGCACCTTTTATTCACTCTACCTAGCTACTTATCTGCCAAGATTAAACTGTTTGGCTAGATATTTATTCTCTAATCTATAACATGAAATTGAAATATGAGTAAGCCAAGTTTAAACAGTTTGACTTATTCATGAATTGTGGCAAAGGTTTGACAAGTTGCACACAATTGATTTATTACAAAAATGAAATAGCAGTGGCATTTGGATTTGCACACTTTCCTTGGTCTATTTTTTGCTTGGGGTTCATTTCTTTCACTTTTTTGACCATTTTATTCTTTTTACCCTTTGATCTTTCTTTTAAGGTATACCCTCTTTACATTTTTTAACTTTTTTGATTTTTTGGTTTTTTAAGAATATGGAACACCTTTGCTCAAGTAAGAAGGTTTGAACATATTCCATAATTCCATCAAGACAATCATGAAAGATGAAACCTATTGGTATAGGAGTCTAACAGTGACCTTCTGCCACCCCTCCATGGGCCTCAACTAAGTTAGATTGTATTTCATGTTCTAATACATACCTCCGCAACACCTCATCTGCTCCCAGCATGTATAATTGACCATCAATTATGGTGAAATCATCTATGCGGGCCAGCAACTCCTTTTTCTGTTGTACTGAATAGTCTGCAGGTGCCATTCCCATGGTTAAGAAATGAATAATGTCTGCAAAGTGATCATCAACCACCTTTATAGAAAAAATTTGTGCATCGGGTATCCCTTCTATATTAGTTGTCTCTTCTCCACTCTCAATCCGAGACAAGTGGTCAGGTCCAGCATTCATTCCCCCGGGCTTCACAATTATTTTAAAATCATACTCTTGGAATAGCAGTAACCATCTACAAATCTTCCCCCCCAACACAGGCTTATTGACCAGGTATTTTAAAGTTGAATGATCAGTGAACATCTTGAAGTGTCCTCCCAAGAGATAGTGTTGATATTTCTGCAGGGCATACAACATTTCCAATCCTTCTTGCTCAATAGTAGAATAGTTATGCTCTGCGCTAGAAATTTTCTTACTAGCAAACACAACCAGGTGATCAATGTCTCCTTCTCCAGGCTACGCTAAGACAGCTCCTAGAGCCATCACTGATGCATCCACATGTACATGAAAGACCTTTTCCCAATCTGAAAATATGAGAATAGGCATAGTGACCATCTTTTCCTTTAGTAGCTCAAAACTCTTCTGACACTCCTCATCCTAGAAAAAAGGATACATCCTTCTTTAGCAGCTTATCCATTGGTGCAGTCATCAGGGCATACCCTTGAATAAACTACCTATAGTAGCCGGTGTGTCCCAATATGGAGCGCAGCTGTTTCTCAGTGGTGGGGACTACTAAATTGATGATAACTGCAATCTTGGCTGGGTCAACCATCAATCCCTGCTGACATACAACGTGCCCCAACAAAATCCCAAATGGTACCAGAATATGCATTTCTTGATGTTTAGCGAAATTTGGTATTTCCTGCAAGCATCCAACATTATGTGCATGTTTGACACATGCTTCTTTACTAAGCCAAACACTTTCCAATCATCAAAATACACCTCCATGAACTTATGAATGAATTTTTTGAACATTGCTACAACTACGCGTAAAAAAATGGCAGGGGCATTCTTAAGTCCGAAGGGCATGACAAAGTACTCAAAGGAGCCCCATTCGGTCGCGAAGGTTGTCTTGTTGCAATCTTCAGGTGTTATTATGATCTGATGGTACCCTAAGAACCCGTCAGTGAACGAGTATGCTTCCTGACCTCCCAGATTATCCAAGATCTCATCATAGAATGACGTAGGGAATGGATCATGCACACAGGAAACATTTAGTTTGCGCAGATCTATGCAGATTTTTATCTCTCCTTTGGTTTTTTTTTCCTGGACCACCATAAGACTTACCCAATCCAACTGCTCTACTAGCTCAATGACACCTGCGGCCAACATCTTATCAATTTCCTCCTTGACTTTTTGTTTATATTTAGGATTCATCCGATAGGGCCACTGCTTGATAGGATGTGCATCCTGCTTCAAGGTGATTCTCATGACACCCATATCTCCCACAATTCCCTTTAGGTCAGAAAGCTTTGTAGGGAACAGGTCCTGATATTCGATTAGCAGCTGCATGATTTTTCCAATTGTATCATCGTCCCAATAATCCCCATTTTTTGCCATCTTGGGCTACTCTTTTGTTCTAATGTTGACTTCCTTCAACTTTAATGGCTTAGTCACATCTATTGTCTGCAATAGGGGCCCTGCAACTACGCGCTCTCCTTCCGACTCTGGGATAGTGATATTTCTGTGATCCTCATCGTAGTCTTCTACTGACAAATTTCGGCAGTTGAAAATATCCTGCATTTGTGCATCCCATGCTAGCGCAACAAATTCCTTCCGAGGTAAGGACTCATCAAAGACAAGAGAATCTATATCTTGCAGGGCTTCATCCAATTTAAACATTCCTCCTACTAACCCAAACGTCACCATGAAATATTATGTCATTGTACCCTAGTGGCGAGTGCGTTGATGTAGCTCTGCATCCAAATACCAGGTGGTGGGGATTGGTCCTAAGGCATGAATAAACATATGGAACCGTTCATTCCAAGTCCTGTCATTCCATACTTCCATCCACATAGCCAAGTGCTTGCGCAGGTCCCCATGACTAGAGAAGAGCTCCATGGGTGGGTTGACTGGAGGTTCAAATCGTAGGATCATCATTTTTTGGCATTCCTCCTAGTCCTGGAAAGCCCCCTTATGAGTTTCCCACCACCGCATAGGGGTCGCACGCATAACCAAGTCAAGCGCACAAAATCATCATTCTTAAGGGACATCTGCTTCGAATTCTTTAAGAAATTCTTTAACACTACCAAAACCATCAAAGTAGGTCAGTTCTCTTACCTCTGAGGAGATGCATCGGAAGCTTTTTGTGATCTTAAGGCACCTTAGTGCAGATACGTCATGCAACCGGTTCTGCCAATTTTCTATCTCACCATCTAAGTCAAAGAGACATGTGTTGAATTTCTCCCAACACAACATTCCATCAGTTGTGAGGTTGATCCAATCATCATCCCGGGCAGTCAGTTTGTAAATGTGATCAACATCCTCCTCCTCGCGCACCGGTTCTCTATATCGTTCACCTTCTGCTAGATCCAAGGGGACTATTACTTGCGTACCATCATTCTCAAATACCATGCTTCTCCTTTTCACATTGATGATACCTCCCATGTCAATGGCCCAGTCCAGACCTAAGAGCGCAGGATAAGGGTCCGCATCATCTACATTTTGGATTACCTCAAAATATACATAAACTTTAATTTCCACAATTCCTACCACAACCTTCGGCAACCCCCCTAGTGGGATGATCTTCTGTTTGTTAGCCATTCGCAACTGAATAGTGGACCATTCCATCTTGGGCTCTCCCCTCCTTTGCTAAGTTTTTTTTGGGCAACACATTGGCATCTGATCCTAAATCATCGATGACTTGATCCATTTCATAATCTCCAATCTGTGCAGTCATACGCATCTCCCGACCAGTCCTTTTCCTGTTCTTATAAAGCTTGTTCACAGTTTTCACCTTCGTTTATGGGGTAAAATTTTCTGTGCAGTTGTTGATTAATTGTTGGAGATTCTCCACTGCCTTCTGGTTGCGCATTAAATTCATACATTCCTGAAGAAATGGCTTAACCACTTGAGTCTGCTTTTGGATCCACTGAATTCCTTGAGGTGGATTCTTTGTTCTTAACAAAGTCCTTTCTAGCTTCGATGAAGGTCTCTTTCTCCTTCTGCAAGTCCAGGATCTCACTTTTTTCAAAATCCTTCCTGATCAGTGGTTCAGGCACAGCTTTTCCTCATCTCCTCTAGTGGCAATGCCACTGCGTGTAATTACTTTGCTACTTGGCCCATCATCCTATGGTTCCTCCTTAACTCGTTGTACATTTTGCGTGGGTGTCTGATGTTTTTCCTTCATCTTTGCTATCAGCACTGGATAATCTTCAATTACATGTTCGAACTGTCTGCAATACCTGTAGGATTGGCAGTCACATGCATAATGTTCAACATCCCCACAGTTATAACAGATTAGTTGCCCTCATCCTTGACCTGCGCTTCTGCCTCTCCCTCCTCCTCGTCCTCTTGCAGGGGATCCTCCCCGCCCCGAGGGAGATGTTGGAAATGAAGGGTCAGCCTGTACCCTGTATAGGTTTCCCTTATCTACCATTAGGTTGAGTGTTAGGCAGTTGTGCTCGTCATGACCCACTGACGAGAAAAATCTGCACCATTGTTGCTTTAATTCTGGGACATAGGAACCTAGTCGTGGGCAGTGATCTGTATCATGTATTCCTGCTACCCGACAGTCGACACACCACAGCATGGGGGTACTCGGTCCCGCCATGTTTCTAGGGCGTAGAGGACTTGGTCCCCCATTCTGCATATAATCTGACAATGGAGGGCATTTATCCTTAGTGTGGCCAGACACCCTGCAGCGTATGCATCAGAATTTTTTGCTAGCTTCTTTACCTCGATCCCTTCACAATTTTTGAATTTATAAGTGCATCGTGTTACACCTTTTTTTGGTCATCTAACCTATTATCATTAGATGGACCCAAGTACACCATGTAAGACCAATTTTTCCCTAAGTAAAATTGCTTTCACTATGTGAAATAACTTAGTAAAACACCTTTATTAAGTTGTTTATGGTCTAAACAGGAAACCCCAAAAGGAAATAATAAACAAATCTATATTTGTTTATATTACCTCAAGGAATAATTAGTTAAACATCAATTTAATTATTATTCCTCGTCATATTTAACCCAAAACAAGGAAATCAATTAAATAAATCCTTATTTATTTGATTATTTCCTAGGAATAATTTATTTAATCCTTATTTAAATAATATTCCAAGTTAAATTTGACTAAATCAGTTATAAATAATTAAATAAATCATTATTTATTTAATTATGTTTCCACCATTTCCTTAAAATAATAAATAAATCATTTACTTATTTATTATTTATAAATAAAGGAATTGACCCAAGTCAAAAATCCTTTTCCCTCCAACAAATATAATAAAATATTCCTAAAAGGTGGTTCTAGAATTTGATTAATAATATTTTATTCATGCACCAAGTTCTAGACTACCCTAATATTTTGTTATAAATAGAAGGGTTTTCCCATTCATTTGTCACCTTTCATTGCATATTAGATCGCTCTGGATCTATACTCTTGGTCTGACTTTGAGCCATTATCATTGTCACATTCTCCATTATTTGCTTTGTGAGCTCCCTTTGAGTTCTATGTTTGTCTGGGTTTTCTACACCAACAAGAGAGAGAAATTCTAGATTTGAAGTGCTGAGGACTTTCAAGAACCCATCCCATTGAGGAGAATTGGAAACACCTTTCTTTTTTTCCTCTCAGGTGCCCTTTAATACAAAAATTCTTTCAAAAATATTGTTCTTGTCTTGTCTATTGAATGCATGGAGCAAAACTTCATTTTTACTGCTTAATGTCTTTATATGCATAGATATGGATTTGTGCAGCTTTGTCTAGATCAACCAACTGTAGATTTGAAGATATTGGCAGCCATAATTGATGTTAGGGCTATTTTTTATGCGTAGCTAAAGTGGTCTTTTTCCGACAAAAGATTCATACTAACAATTGGCGACTCCACACGGGTTTTCTTTTGCGACCGCTGTCGTTTTATATATTCCTGCATATCTAGCTATTTCAGACCCTAGGGTTTCTCTTCCGTTTTTTGTTTTTCCTATTTTTATGGTGTTTTTCACCTCAAAAACCCTCAGACATCAAAATTTTTAACTTCCATGTGTTTCTGGCCCAATTGCGCAGGTGACAAACATCAACCGCAGCTGAGACGACAAATTTTTCTGAAATCTGCCGCCGAGAGACCCAGATCTGCAGGTCGCACTTATCGGCCCAAAACCTGCGACCTGGCCTGGAGGATGCACTTTTCTGCCCCAAAGCTGCGACATGGACTGAAAACAGGTCAGAACCTGCGACCTGCACTTTTTTCTGCACTTTTCCAGCAATTTTTCTGGGTTTGTCTGAAGCTTCTGTTAGGGTTTTCCAGCCTCTGTCTCCGCCCGTTTAGACCTATTCCTGATCTGTTTTACTCAAATAAGTGGGAATCTCGCCCCTTAGGGCTTTAGTACCCTCCACTTTTTGTGGAAGAGTTTTAGCTGTTCAGACGTTTGAATTTTCAGAGTTTCAGCCTTCTTCTTTTCAGATCTGATACCTCATTTTCAGATCCCTTTTAGATCAGCTCTTCACCCTCTCAAATCAACTCATATAGTTTTGTTTGGGTTTGCCTCTAGGGCCACCTCCCTGTCCCTTCTACCTTTAGCTGATTTCCTCCTTTGTTATAGCAACCTTGCCTCTGCCTTTTTGTTGTTTTCTGCACCTCTTTTCAGCAGATTTCTCCTTTAGATCCTTTTCCCTCCTGACCTTAGATCTATCGCCCTCTTTTTAATTTTCTGTTATTTCAGCCTTATTTACTGTTCTCTGCAGATTTATTTTCAGTTACGCAACACACTTTTTCTTTTACTCTCAAAATGTTTGGGTTTAAAAATTAAAATTAACACACGCCACACAGTGACCCTAAGTGAAGAAGAGCCTGGTTAACACCGCCAGGCAAAGACTTTAAAATCAATTGACACTGCACCTCTTTGCCCTTGTTTCAACATCGTCGTCATTTTATTCTGCACCTCCTTGCCTTTGTTGGTCCTTCTTCGTCCCTTTGTGTTGTCATCATTGCGCCTCCAAGGCATTTATCCCGGAGACTTCTTGGCCTTCACCCTTAGTTTCCGGTTGGTCGACTTACTCCTTCCCGCCATCGTCGAGTTAGTCCTCCCCCGAGTCTGCACTCCGACTCTTCTTCCGATTCTTTGGGTTCTCCCCCTACTTCTGGTTCTCCCCTTGTTACCTTCACCATGTCTAGTTTAGGGCCTAACGCTAGCAGCAACCCCGATACTACTGCTGGGTCTGTTACTAGCGGAACCACCACGAGAACTACCTCGACTGTCCCTTTGCTCCCTTATATGGCAGGTCTCAGTCTCCCCGATTTCAATTAGTTGATCAACGATCCTATCCGCCATGATTTTAGTTGGCCTGCTATGCCAACCAAGCTCCCCTCCGACATTCCCAAGTTCGAAGGCCTTGCTAGTGAAGATCCCTCCAACCATATCTGATCTTTCCACATGTGGTGTTCATCCAATTCCATTACTGATGATTCCATCCGTCTTAGATTGTTCCAACGCACGCTTACAGGCGAAGCTTCTAAATGGTATGTTGACTAGACCACCTCTTCCCATACCACCTTTGCGACCATTGCCCAAGCCTTCTTATCTTATTTCCAAATCCCTCTCCAATACGACACTTGTACTGAACTCTTGACTTCTTTCCATCAATCATCTTCGACCCACCTTTCCGCTCATGTCCAGGAATGGCGGAGAAGAAGGAGCTTATGTCCAGCTCCCACCTTTGAATATCGGGTCTACATGGAATGGTTCATTTGCTCTCTCTTACCTTCCATCGGAAAAGATGTCGCATCCCAGTTCCCTCAAACCGAAGAAGTCGCCCTCCAAATAGCCTTGAAATATGACCTCATTTATGCTCAATCTGGTTATGTTTATACCATCCTTCCTGACCTCCCGAGACCCAGTGGCGCTAACGCCCTGGGGGAATCTCACTCTGCCGACAATATTGTTGGAGCTCTTTCGCATACCTACGATCAACCTCCTATGGGCTATGGTTTCCCTCCGGGAGGGGCCAGGACCTCCAGCACTTTTCCCCCTCCATGTAGCATGTATCCAAGATACGAAATCCCTCCTCCTTTTTCCCACCCTCCTGCTTACCTCAATGTTGCCCATCCTAACCATTATCCTTACTCACAGTCTGGTGTCCTAGCTCCTCCAACATTTGGACCTCCACCTCCCTTGCCTTCTCAACCCCCGCAACAGCAACTACTACCCCCTCCAGGGCAAGTGTTTGCACAGCAGGGCGTGACTAATCCTCCTTCTTCTCAAAGAAAGAGGAAAGGCAATCAAAATCAATCTACCCCTGGTAATCATGGATCCAATCCTTCAGGTATTGATTCTAACACTGCTAACCAGCCACAGGGCTCTTAGCCCAACCTAGACAGGCCTCTTCGCACCAATAATCCTTGTTCATGTTGCGGTGTTTACGGTCATTACACTCATGATTGTCCCCTATTACCACAGATGCGGCAGATGTGGGAGTCTCAGGCTACATTGCGTTGACAACATGCCTCCCCTATTGTTCCCCCCAATGCGGCTACTTCTCAACCAGCCATGTTTACCGATCCTTTCCCTCAACAAGGATTCGTGGCTACTCAACCTTCCCCATCTGGTTCCTTCGATTACCAGATTCTCATGATGACTTCTGACCAACCTCTCACTGTCGACCTTAACCTTCAAACTCAGTCTCGTCAGTACCCCAAGCCTCCCGCTCCGTTTGTCCCAGAGTCACCTTCTTCAGGTCCTACAGAGCCTCTTTCAACACCCAATGGTCCTTTGCAGATCCCTCAACCCAAAATTGAGGTTCCTATCAAGGTTCCTAAGGGCCCATTACGCCGAAATGCTGCTTCCGGTCGAGCTGCTCATTCGTATAGCATAGTAGATGATTTGGCGCAGTCTCCTGCTGCCATTTCAACACTGGAACTCCTCCAATCGTGTCCTTATCAAAGGAAGGCTCTACTATCTGCCATGGGCACTGTAGATCCTGCTGATGACCAATTGATTGTTTTCGACGCCCATCCGTCAGATCATCCTCCCCTTCCGGCTTTCGTCACTTTCCAAATCCCAGTCAAAATTCGAAACGCTAATGTGTCTCAATGTATTATTGATGAGGGGGCATCTACATGTGTAATGTCTGCTTTGGTTTGGAAACAACTTGGATCTCCTGAGCTGGCCCCTTCCACAATCACCCTTCGTGCGTGGGATGGCCACGCCTCCCAGCCCATTGGCCTATTCCGTAATTGTCTTATCACCCTTTCGGGCGATATTGTTTGCATTGATGTTGAAGTCTTCGACGCCCCTCTTGACTATAACATTCTTTTGGGGCGTAGCTACACCTATGCCATGTTTGTTGTCCCATCTGCGGTCCACCAAAAGATTTTTTTCCCTCACAATGGAAAGATAGTCACCATTGACCAGTTGACATATCATGAGCCAAAATCTCAGACCTCCCCTGAGTCAACCATCTCTTCTGTAGCCAATAAGCAAACCGTTGATTCTTTTACCACTGTTTCCCCCGGCGTCTACAAAGACTCCTCCTTGCTCGAAACCTTCTTTGGTCTTCCTCCTCCTCCTGTCTATGATCCCAGCTTAGCGAATGTTTACATGATGCAACCGTCTCGGGTTGACCTTAAGCGGCCCGCTTCGGCTAGTTAGCAACCTCAACCTCACCCGCCCTAACCCGCTCCTAGCCCTTCGCCTCAGCTGGTCAAACCTCTTCCTTCTGGACCTTCTCATCCAGCTAGTACCCATGAGCCCCTCTACCCTCCTGGGTCGGTTCCCCCAGGTCTCAAAAATCTGGGAGTCGCCCCTCTTGGCCATTACCTGTCCGGTCAGATACCTTTCCTTACTCCCCCTCCCGGATTCTATTCGGTCCCCATCATGGCAACCCTTTCCCTCCCTAATTTGACCCTGGGAATACCCGTCTGGTATCTTAATCCTCCAACCGAGACCCCACCAAGTCACCCCAAACCATACCTTGCTTTGACACCGGTTCAACCGATTCCTTTAGCTTCTTCTGTCACTGCAGTGCCACCAGCACCTCAACAAGACCATTCTCCTATTGTGACAGCTACGGGAAAGAAAGGAAAAGCTCGCAAGGGGGCATCCAAAGACAAGGCCACCCCGACTGACCCTACCCCTCCTCCACCCTCCAAGCCTTGTGCCTTGTGCAATGGTGTCGGTCATGCCACCCATACTTGTCCTGAGTTGCCCCGTATCAAACCCATGGTTAAAGTCGCATTCCCTGAGTCTACGGTCCCTGAATCCTCTGTTTCTTCCTCGTCCGTAGCCAAGAACCAAAAGAATCTTCGCACCAACAAACCCTATGCTCTGTGTGATGTCCATGGCCATTATTCTCACCATTGTCCTCACCTCACGCATTACCGAGCCTCTTTAGAGGTCATTCGCGAGTACGAGGTTGAACAAAATCAATCCGCGTCTCCCATCCTCGCGCAGTAGGCGTCAGGCCAACTCGAGGATCCCCCTGCTACCATTGACATTCATCCCCCTGATGTTGAGATGATGGAACCTGCCGCCCCCCTCCTATACCTATCATCATCTGTGCGACCCTCAGAGTACATTCCCTCTGAATCCCCTCCGTCTGTTTTTCTTGATTTCCCTTCAGCAACATTCTTGGGCTCCACATCATTTGACCATCTTTTTACTTGTTCTTCTGTCATCCCCCATGACGATCCGTATGTGAGCCTTTCTTCCCATGTTCATGATTTAGGTAGCTTTGCAGCGTCATGTGGTTTCCCCGACCTTTTCTTTCCCACCCATAACCAGGATGATACCATCTATATCTATGATGTTCTCCGCAGCATGAGCTCCAGCTATTCCTCCCATAGCCCTCATACATCACCCTCTAGTCGGTCTCTTATTCATAGCCATCCTACCCAGACTACTCCCTCCCATAGTTGTCGTTTGATGTCTACCCTGCACTCACGCTGCCATCATTATTCTTCCTCCTCCCATTTCTTGTCTTGTGTCACTATTTCGCAGGACCTCTTGTCCACACATTATATTGGCTATGCCAATGGGGCAAGTCGCTATTCCCGGAATCTAGCCTCGGCAGCTTGGGCCATGTTAACCCCCTTGCATACCCTCGTTCTTTCTAATGGGGTCTGCATTGGTAATGCCACCAATAATCAGGCCGAATACGATGTAGTACGTGGCCTCTTATCCGATGCCCTCTCTCATCGCATCCTCCATCTGCACGTTCGTTTAGATTCTCTGCTTCTTGTCTTACAACTCAATGGTGTCTATCGTGTGTATAACCCTATCCTGTTTAGACTATATTTACGAGTGAAACTTTTGATACATGAATTTAGGTTCATTAATTTCAATCATGTACCTAGAGGACAAAATCACTACGTAGATAGCATTGCAAACCATGTTCTAGACTGGCATTTATCACACACAAGACAATAACATTCCAAATCATCAACACAATGCATATTCATAATATATATCATATAACATGTTTTTAGAGTCCATCTACTCTGATACATATGACATGCCCATAGCATGTTACAAAAAACAAAACTCAAAATCGGGGGGCACCACTTGCCCCTACATACACACTAGGGAGCACCACCTGCCCACCATCTAGTCACTCTCTGGAGGATCCCGAGCCAATGGCTCTGCTCCCGCAGCTCGTAGATCACGCACAGTCTGGCCGGCCATCGCCATGCGCCGCATGACACCTCGCCATTTCGAGGTTAGCCCAATACATAGCTCTATGTATTGGTCGTCTAAGTCTTGCCAACCCCGCTCTGATACACCGGTCAGCAGCCCCTCACATCTACGACGGATGTCCTCCAGGAGAGCGGTCATATCCTCATTCTGTGTCGTTCTCAATCCACTAGCACCTGTAGTTCCTGCTACTGCGGGTCGTCCCATATATCCGGCCAGTATTACTGGAGCTATATCTACATACCAAAAGTATAAGGATCAATACCATATATACTATTCACAAACTTTACCATGCATGTAAAATATTACTTACTTGTCACTTACCATCGGGCCCCCATACTCGACTAGGCGGAAGCGACAAGTCTGGATCTCCACAGTAATTCATCCCACTATAGGGATAGTCATCTATGTATAACAGCATCTGATCCCAATGAGCAAAGAACTCTGGTCGAAACACCCGTCCGACCGCCCCTCCTCCTCCTCTGCATAGTATTCGCCCCCACCGACACATCCTGGGTTCTCTCGGACCCCCATCCGGTAGTTGTAGACGAGGTCGCAAGGTCGGGATCTTCTCAAAAAAGAAGGAGCACAATACAGTCCCATACGCGCAATCATGGTTCACTTGCCGCTTGCAAAGCGACAGCTGTTGTTTCAACGACACCAACATCATCTGGGCCCAACCATAGTAGGTCCCACTCAACACAATTTCTACAATCATCATCTACCCTCCAATGATGTGATGGAGTGCCTGGCTGCCCAAGATCCGCAACACTACTGCCGCCACTGCACGGGTCTCTAACCTCTCTAGATCCCCAATCGATATCCGAGTCCCTTTGACTCGAAGGCCTGTTCGACAATGCCGCTCTACAAACTCCATGATGTTATGCCCCCGTGGTAACATTGGCTGTGTATTTCCCACCATCCCTAATGGTGGGAGACCAGTCAGGAAATACAGATCCTGGACTGTCAACTCGATTTTGTGCCCCTGCACTATAAAGACCTCATGATCTGGATCCCAATAACAAACAATCCGGGCCAACAAGGGCTCCCCAGCTCTCATCAGAGGGTTCTCCACAAATTTCAGAACCCAAAACCTGGCCAATGCACGATGGACACCCTGATCCACTTGGATTTCCGACCGTAATGTACCCAGGTCTCTCTCTCTCCACTTGATCCATATATCTGCCATCTCTGCACAAAAACATCATCTTTTTCAGTATACAGATAGGAAAAACTACATTCAATTACACAAAACCTGACTCTCTGCCCACAACAGCACTGAAATCACCTCTATCTGACAGGTCGCACTTTTTGGCCAAATTCTGGGACAGGTCGCACTTTTCAGGCCGAAACCTGCTTCCCAAGTCGCAGTTTTTGGCCCAAATAGTGCGACCCGGCCGTGAAGATGAGGAAGGGGATGTTCCTGAGATTTGGGACCCTAATCTAAAATTTCAATCCATCAAAGAGAAAGAGTAGGATTAGGCCTCTTACCTGCAACTGACGGATCTCAATTCCAACGGTCGATTTGTCCGCTACGATCGCCGCAAGATTTAGGGCCTTCTCTCCTCTCCACATTCACCATAGCTACACAAGCAAATGAATGCATTTGGAGGGAAAATGCCTTACTAGAAGAGAAACCCCTGATTTTTCTTTTGCTCGTTGCGACCAAACCGTAGCCCCGTTTGACGAACTGTCTGCACCATTGGAAAGCTCTCACCGAGCACTCAAATGGGTATCTGTTAGTTTTTCTTGATTTGATACTTTAGTAGAACACGTTTTGTCCGTGAAGGGTCTATTCACCTATCCTCCAAATTGAATTTCCTCACTTACAACACTTGTACTTGGGGCACCACATTGCCTCCTTACTTGTCCTTTTTCGTGTCGATTTTCGTCATGAGATACCCCCTTGTACTCATGTGTTTATGGTCCCCCATTTGGACCTTCACTATGTGGCAGCACCCTTAAGTCGCCCTTGGTTAGAGCATCCGAGCTGAGTTATCATCACATTCGTGGAGTATATCCCGAGTCCCTTTGTATCCCATCATAGTCCTCCATCCTTCATTGCTTGATTCCTATATCAGTCGCTTCCAAGTCATCCATGCCCTCTATGCTCTAACAAGGGAAGTCATCCATTCGCTACTCAGTATCCCCCACTCCATCATTATCATTACTTTCAGTCTGTCATTTGCTCTACTCTTTTCTCTCGTGCCTTAGTTGAGGATCCCTTATTGCCTCACCTATGGCGGACCTCCTTTTGTCGACATCATCTCATTCATTCCAGAAGACAGGTCTAGAGGGCGGTGTACCTTGGTTCCAACTTCCACACTTATTCGGTGCCTCGGATCAGGCAAAAGGGGATTCCTCATTACCCTTTGACTTGATTATTTCTCAGCTCCAGCTCCTTTCAGCATGATCGAGATCCGTATACTTGATGGTCCAGTGATGCAGCAGTAGATATTGGTGATTCCCGGGTGTGTGTGAGATGTCTTAACCCTCATGAGGGGGTGGCCCTGCAGGTAGCCCCTCACATGCCCGGATGACCTCTTCATTCCAGCCTTTGATGCAGCTCCATATATTTGATGATGTTGGCCTTAGTCGCTTACAGCGCCTCTTTGATTTGCATGTATCAGTCAGATTTTGCGAGCCCTTTCCCGTTTATAGGGGGCATTTGGGTTGTATTTGTGTCTCATGTACTCAGATATTATTGTGTAAGTCCTAGCTGTTATCCCAAGCACAGCATGTATGTGGGATTCATCATTCTATCTTTTATCTGGCTCGTGTTTATGCCAGCATGTACTTTATAGTTCAGTTCCTTGTTTACTGGACACACTATTCTTTTGTACTTTGTCTAAGCGGGCATAGGTATGCCTCCCCTGCCACCTTTAGCACAGGTACCATCTCATAAAAAGAGGCTTGTTGCACCTATAAGTCTCGTCTCCTCAGGGTCTAGTCCTTTAGCACATTATACTACCTTATATTTCTCTCTCTAACTTCCTTCTTGATGTCTGGTGATTGAGTTCTTACAACGTACTTCGGTCATACGATTTTCTCCTAACACTCGCACGCTGGGGGGGAATTTGTTACACTTTTTTTTTGGTCATCTAACCTATTATCATTAGATGGACCCAAGTACACCATGTAAGACCAATCTTACCCTAAGTAAAATTGCTTTCACTATGTGAAATAACTTAGTAAAACACCTTTATTAAGTTGTTTATGGTCTAAACAGGAAACCCCAAAAGGAAATAATAAACAAATCTATATTTGTTTATATTTCCTCAAGGAATAATTAGTTAAACATCAATTTAATTATTATTTCTGGTCATATTTAACCCAAAACAAGGAAATCAATTAAATAAATCCTTATTTATTTGATTATTTCCTAGGAATAAGTTATTTAATCATTATTTAAATAATATTCCTTGTTAAATTTGACTAAATCAGTTATAAATAATTAAATAAATCATTATTTATTTAATTATATTTCCACCATTTCCTTAAAATAATAAATAAACCATTTATTTATTTATTATTTATAAATAAAGGATTTGACCCCAAGTCAAAAATCCTTTTCCCTCCAACAAATATAATAAAATATTCCTAAAAGGTGGTTCTAGAATTTGGTTAATAATATTTTATTCATGCACCAAGTTCTAGACTACCCTAATATTTTGTTATAAATAGAAGGGTTTTCCCATTCATTTGTCACATTTCATTGCATATTAGATCACTCTGGATCTATACTCATGGTCTGACTTTGAGCCATTATCATTGTCACATTCTCCATTATTTGCTTTGTGAGCTCCCTTTGAGTTCTATGTTTGTCTGGGTTTTCTACACCAACAAGAGAGAGAAATTCTAGATCTGAAGTGCTGAGGACTTTCAAGAAGCCATCCCATTGAGGAGAATTGGAAACACCTTTCTTGTTTTTCTCTCAGGTGCCCTTTAATAGAAAAATTCTTTCAAAAATATTGTTCTTGTCTTGTCTATTGGATGCATGCGGCAAAACTTCATTTTTACTACTTAATGTCTTTTATGCATAGATCTAGATTTGTGCAGCTTTGTCTAGATCAATTAACTGCAGACTTGAAGATATTGACAGCCATAATTGATGTTAGGGCTATTTTTTATGCGTAGCTAAAGTAGTCTTTTTCCGACAAAAGATTCATACTAACACATCGCCTCTAGTTGGATCTAGATATGCAGTGCTGCAAATTGAGTATCATCCCTTAGCACAGCTTCTAGCTTCATGGCAATCTCCAGGGATTCTTCTTGAGAGTCGATCTTCTGCTGACCCATAGGACCTCACAGATGTGGTAACAGCATGGCGATAAACCATTCCTTGTTTTGTTTGTCCTCATAGACAAATCCTCCATCATTGATGACTTTCTTCAGTCGTTGGTCAGCTTCCCAAACGAACTTTGTAGGTCCCTGTTTAAAATCTTTCAACTCAACCATGCATTGAGAGTAGGACTTAGGCTTCCAGAACTAATTCTTTAGGGCATCCCTAATGTCCTGTATTGAAAGATTCGTGTGCTAACCAGTGTATCCCATGAACCAATCCAGGGCCCTCCCTTCAAAGGCTATGGATAGTTGTGCTCTCTTGACAACATCATTATTAATATTCTGCGTAGTCCATACCAACTCTGCTACAAACCATAATCGATCCATATCCTCATCCCCCGCACCTTTAAAGGTGGGTAACTTCATGTGTGCAACCATATCATCTACAGGAGGTCGCGGAGGGGGGTTAGGATATTTCTTGCCTTTGCGTGAGTTTGATGGTGGCGTAGACGGGGGACTGGTCTCTACGTGTGCAGCCCAGCCTCTATTTAGATCAGGGGGATCCCTTAGAGGAATATATATTGATCTATCCCCTTCTTGATTAACTCGATAGTATTTACCATTTCACGTCATGCTTTCACTCTGGTTGGAGGTCATTCACTTGGTGTGGCTGCACAGTAAACCCTTTTCACACAATAGCAACTTAATCAGCAGCGGAAATGTTTGTAAGAACTTACCTCTAAACCCTTTGAAAAACCTTTGCTCAGCTTCAAAATTGAACACAAACTGATCGACTACAAACCCAGTTACAAATCCACCCTGAACACTATCAACCCAGTGATCTACAGTCCGGGTGATCTTGTTATCAGCCTTCTCCAACTATTGGATCAATTCAGGGGTCCACTGTGTGACCTGATCATCTTTCCAACAGGTCTAGAACTCCACCAACCTTGCCAGCCACTCCTGCAGTTAGTGTGTGAAGGTTACGAAGAAGATTTCGTGCACCTCTGTAAAAATGTACTTATTCTTCCACTCTTTGACAGTCAACTTCTTACTTCTATTCTCTTTTAGAGAAAACTCCTGAATTTGATTTTCAAACCAGTCCTCAAGTTCAGGCTTCAATGGCTGCCAATGACCCCATGGCATTACCCGATCTCTCTCTCAAAATACTCCTAGTCCCAGCAACGGAACCATTTGTTGGTTTTAGGGGTCTTGACCCAGGTTTGGATTTAAGGTTTACCAACAAACCCCTGTACTACTAGCCCTTTTGGCAATGGCCTGCTAGCGCAGGTCAAGGTATCACCTGGAGTAGTATGGGAGGGTGTTGAAACCAGGTTTCCGCACCCTAAGAGAGAAATTTAATTAAAGTGGGTACCTTCATATCTAACAGACCTACACTGGAGAAGCCCTAAACACACAAACCCTCGACAGTAGATTGGATAAATAACCCAAGTGAAGCCCAGAATCAGATGTAACAACTCAGTAATCAGATGCAACAATACAATTACAACTATATCTATGCATTAATTTCCTTCTTAAGCCTCGCATCCACGTGCGCATCAATAAACCATTAACATTCAGAAGCATACATTAACTCAGAACTAACAATAAGCGCAGCCAATAATCATAACACATAAGCACTTAGATATCACAAAACAATCTTTCTCGTTCATTCATATCCAGATCCAACTTACAAACTCTATTTACTAGCCCGCACACACAGCCAGTGGGGTCTGCACATAGAAAGACTTAGGGTCTCCGCACACACAGCCAGCAGGAGCCCTTACCCAAATAATCAAAACAATAGATCCACAGATTCGTATCCAACCTTAATTAGATCCAAAAATTTAGCCTACCTCTAGACTCAATTTATCCATCTATTTATATCATATTATCCTGCACTACTTTATGGTCCGCAAACCATGGTATGCGGACTCTTGGTCTACCCTTTGACCCATTACAATTCATTGGGGGATTTGACCCACCGCAAAGCCCCTATGCTAGACTAATTATTACAAAATTGTACCAAACCTACAGCTAGGGGACCCTGCTCCAACAACACCAGAATGATTTCGTGCAGGAGAGCCAATGTCATCTGAATCAGGATTGAGATGGGATGTCAACACATTCATAGTTCAAGCATGTGAAACATGAAAATTCGAGAGATGAATTTTATTCCACAGTGCATGTTTCATCAGTTCGTGTGGGGAAATCCTCGGATTAACAGGACAAAGGTCGATTCAGTGTACAGAGAAATCATGGGATTTCAAGGGGAGGATGACGACACAAATTTGTTGCAGGGTGATGTCATTCATGGTGGGTTCACTCTCTATATATACAGTGGCTACAGTTTAGAATATGTGCAGAAGTTAGGGAAGGTTTTTTTTCATGGATTCGGGTGGAGTTCGCCTCTAAGGTTGACTCTGTCTGAAGATGTTGGGAAGGTTTTGTGTGGAGTGCGTTGTTATGTTATCCAGGAGGCTAGTGTGGTGGGGAATACGGGAAATAATCTTGTCCTCTTTGGGAAAGTATCAAGGGCTGGGGTGGCGAAAGTGAAGGAGGATTCTGAAGGTGGCAATATGTACAGGGCATGTGTTAATTATGGTCATTGGGATCTAGTTGGGAGCCAAGAGTGTTACAGTTTCTTGGAAAAAAAAATTATATTGTTGAGCATTGTCTCTGTTTTAGGGAAAGACTTTGTTGGTCGGGTTGGGTGGAGTTTGCCTCTACTGCTCTCCCTATATTTTTCTAGCGATAAGGGGAAGAATTTGAGTCGTGTGCATAGAGCAGGGTCCTGGGAGGTTGGCATGGGGGAGAAGCATGGTTTCAGGCTTGGTGGTCTCTAGACTGAATTGTGTCTCGGGGTGGCGAAAGAGAAAGAGGCAGCTGAGGGGGGTAATTCAAATCCACCAAGGGGTTTATATGCCAGAGTGTCAGCATTGGTAGTAATTTTGGGAATTTTGGTTGTTGTTGGGGGTCTTGGGTGATGCAGTTTCTTGGAAAAATTGTATTGTTGCTCAAGAGTTGAGACCTGAATGGAATCACAGTGCAATTTGGAGGTTTGTAGCTCGACCTCAAGGTCTTGGGTTCGTCGTAGACCAAGGACGAGCCGCATGTTTAGGATAAGTGCAAAGGGTCAAGTGAAGGAGCACGTCGAATATGCTAGCTGCTTCAAGGACCATGAAGAGATAAAAACTGGCTAGAGATTATACAAAGGAGCATCCATCGACAACAAAAAGAGACTTTGGAAATGCAGGAGAAACATATTGACAAAAATGGAAAAATTCAGCAGTTGGAGGATGATATAGAGGCGATTAGGCGACAAATAGAGGACCTTCGATTCAAGCAAAGGGACTAGAGCATGAAAGGGGACAAGGAAATCCCAAGAAGGCTGCAATGGAGGTGTAACTAGCTGCTCTGAAGATCTTGTTTATTTTGGTTTTTTGAAGTTTTTACATGTTAAAATGAAAATGTACATTTTTTTTGAAGCAATTTTGTAGAATATACAACATTAACTAGTAATATGGGAAAATTTTGTAATTTTGGGTAAAAAGGATTGGATTAAAAGTGTTAGAAAACTTGAATGGATCCCTTTGTTGGCTTTGATATTTCATTATAAATCACCCGGTTCAAGGTCGCGAACGGGCGCGGATATATATATATATATATATATATATATATATATATATATATATATATATATATATATATATATATATATACTCTTTCTTTAAAAAATGTATGCTTATTATCTACAATGTATAAATTCCTTATAGATCCAAATTGTTAATTGTAATTTGCTAAAACAATAGACTTGTATCTACTCTACAAATTGCGGAAACATTAAATGACCGCAAAATCTTGAAGCATACAAGAGAAAGAATTCAATAACACATTACACAATGATTTCCTGGGGAAATCCATAGCTAAAAACCTTGCTATCTGTATATTGTATTAGTCAGGAAATATGAGAATATTACAATGCTTTTCTCAAGCCCGAGCAACCTCTACACTATCTCTATCTGTCTCACTGCTCCCTAGACAAGCCTAGGGCAATACTTAACCGTTTTTCTGATTTCCCAAGTCCCTATTTCCTTGTGTGATTTCCTTGGGAATTAGCCCCCTATTAATTAGGTAAATACTCAATTGGGATTGTGCAATACATTATAGGCCTTTCTCTAACTGCATGCACCACTTGTACAATTTGGATGATTATACCACTGATATTACACTACCCTTGAACTCCAATATCAACTGGGTAACTATCAGTTCACACATGCATGAGTTATTTATGGTTGATTTATCAGTTGATTGGTTGCTCATGAAGTACACACCCCACTAATTGACCTCCCACTAGTTTCTCCAACAGTTGGAGGAACATTATAGGCCTTTCTCTGATTGCATGCACCACTTGTACAATTTGGATGATTATACCATTGATAGTACACTACCCTTGAACTCCAGTATCAACTGGGTAACTCTCAGATCACACATGCATGAGTTATTTATGGTTTATTTATCAGTTAACTGGTTGCTCATGAAGTACACACCCCACTAATTGACCTCCCACTAGTTCCTCCAATAGTTGGAACTAATCTAACTTTAACTCAGATAAATTGAATTAATTAATTACAACTCAAATTAAACTCAACCAGGGATCCTAAAAGGTAGGTTCCACTATACAAGACTCAAGTTAGACCCTCAACCTTAATTAATTGAACCAACTAATCCAAACTAATTATGTTAACTCGTATAAGTTGTCATGTGATGTAGAATTACAATTTTATTCTAATTTAATTCAAGGGAAAGTTAAATTAAAATCTTTCTTGGTGCCATTTTCAACACTCCCTCTTAGCAATCAATGGATTATCAGATGCCCCGACCTTGCCTCTACAGAACTTGAATTTCCTCTTGAAATTGTCTTAGTCGAGATGTATGCATCTTGTTCCTATGTAGGAATGTACTCTAACATCATGGTCCGCCTCTGCACACAATCTTTGAGATGGTGGCACCGGATTTCGATATGCTTGGACCTATCATGAAAAACTGGATTCACTGATAGTTTGATACAACTCTGGTTGTCATAGTAAATCATTGTAGGATCCATCTACAGACCAAATAACCCAACAAGGATCTTCCTCATCCAGGTAGCCTCACACACTACTTGACTAGAAATCATGTACTTTTCTTATGTTGAACTGAATGCAACTAATATATGCTTCATGTTGTACCAAGAAACTGTTGTTGACCCAATACTGAAGATTCTGATTGATGTTCTCTTCATGTCTGATGGAATCCCTGCCCAATCTGCATCTGTGAAGCCTTGCAGATTCACTCCCTTTTTCCGTCTATACCAAAGACCAAACTCAGTGGTGCCTCTGAGGTATCTCTACACATGTTTGGTTGCCTTCCAATAGAGTTTGGTTGGATTAACCATTGCTTGACTAAGTTGGTTAACTGCATAACACATGCACGGTCGTGTTTTCACCAAGTACATAAATGAACCCACAAGCTTCCTGTAAATGGTAGCTTCTACCACTTCACTTGAAGTAACATTTTCCTTCCTCCAATTCCCTGCTTGAGGAATATCCATTAGTTTGCTTCTCTCCATGGAAAAAAATTTCAGTATCTCGTTGGCATACTTTCCCCAAGAGACAAACAATTCCCCATCTCCTTGCAAAATTTCCAAACAAAGGAAATAATGCATGAGCCCCATGTCTTTCATCTCGAATTCTCTTTCCAAATCCTCTTTGCAAGATTTTATCAGCTTCTCATCATTTGTTATAATTAAATCACTAACATATAATAATATAATAAACAATTTCCCTTGAACCATAATATGGTAAAGGTTTGCATCTGCTTCATTTTTTATGAAGCCCAACTCAGTGAAATAGTTGTCGATCGTGGTGTACCAAGCACAAGGTGCTTGTTTCAATTCATACAATGCTCACTTCTTTCTGCACACATGTGACTCTTTTTCAAAGGTCTCAAATCCTTTCAGATTCTCTATGTACACCTCTTCCTCAATCACTTCGTTGAGGAAATTTGTCTTCACATCCATATGATGTATCTTCCATCCCATCTGCACTGAAAGTGATATAATATATATGATTGAAGAGTACCTTGCTACTGGAGCAAAGGTCTCATTGTAATAAATTCCCTCCACCTAAGAGAACCCTTTGGCCACAAATATGGCCTTGTGTTTCTCAACACTCCCATATGTTTCTTGCTTCACATTGTTCCTTATGGCCTTGTGTTTCTCAACACTCCCATATGTTCCTCTGGCCTTGGGAAAACTTCCCAAGCACTATTCCTGATAATGGAATCATATTCCTCTACCATGGCATCAACCCATACTGGTTGTTTCATTACTTCCTCAAATGAGGATGCCTCGGTCTCTACTCTCTTGCTCATAAGAGCAATGTAGCCAGTGTATCGATCTGGTGACCTCCTCTGCATGCATTGCGATGTGGGTGCCCCACATTCTCTCTAGCATCATGCATCAACCTGTCATCCTCTCTGGTGCACTTCCATCCATCTCTCAATGTCTATGCATGAGTAGGTGCTTCCATTCTCTGCTCATATTCTTGTGGATGCTCCATGACATTATGAGGTTCTTCCTTTGGAACTAAAATCTCCTCACATGCATGCAACTAAATATCCCTCTCAAGGTAACATCTCATGGCCTTATCTTCATCGAACTTCACATATCTATGAACAACTGTACTCCTGTGAGATGGAAGGTACACCTCAGTTCTGAGGTGTATCAATGTACCCCACAAATATGCCCAACTCGGCTATTGGTTCTAGATTTTTTTGTGCATCCTTGGAAACATGACAGTAAAATGATGAACCAAGCATTCTAAAGTGTGCCACATCTAGTTTCTTACCTGAAAAATCTTCTCCTGGTGTACTCATCCCAAGAATCTGATGAGGACTCCTGATTTTCACATATACCATTGTGTTGCATGCTTTAGCCCACAAGTGCAACGGTAGGCCCTAATCATGCAACATCGCTTGTGATGCTCCCACAATACTTTTGTTCTTCCTTTCTACAACCCCATTCCGTTGTGGGTTATGTGGCAATATTAACTTCCGTTGAATGCATTATGATGCACAGAAGTTCTTGAACTAATTTGAGACATAGTCTCCACCGTTATCACTCCTGAGAGCCTTCACTTTCATGCCCATGTATTTCTCAATAAGTGCTTTAAATTCACAAAAATTTTAGAACGTTTGGTCTTCCTTCTGCATGAATAATTTCGAACACTTATGTAAGAAATCATCTACAAATATCTCATAATACTTGTTCTTGGTCGTGGAGGTTATCCAGAACGGTCCACACACATATGAGTGAACTCTTTCAAGGATTGCTTGCGCTCAACTGTCCTTATCATGAAAGGTAGCTTTGGTGTGCTTACCCAATGTACACCATTTTCATGTATCACGCTAATCTAGTGCACCGTTGGGAAGTCCTATATAAATCTATTGCATGATCTTCAAAGCTCCGTGGTGCAAATGGCCAAGTCGCTTATGCCATAATTCACTGATGTCTCAGCTTTTCACCTTCTTTTCTTTCGTGCTCAAAGAAGCATAGTCTTCTACATCCAATTTGTAGAGTTTATTCACTCAAACCCCAATCTGCTTCACATGTCCTGTGGCTACGTGATGAAGGAAAGCCTTCCTTTTGCTAAATATCACATCATAGCCATGGTCTTCCAACATAACAACTAAAACTAAATTCTTCTTCAGACCCAAAACATACATGACATATTTCAATGTGAGAGGAGAACCAAACTCCCTCTAAAAAGTAATAGTATTGATGTCAGTAGTGTTATACCTTCCATCATCTCCCATCTCAATGTGCATCTGGAGGTCCTTCTCCTCCAAGTCATCGAATAATTCTTTTTTTCGATAATATAGAATGAGGCTCCACTATCCAGATACCACACACTACCCATCACCAATGGCACCATGCATGTAATGAGGGTGAAATCCAACTCGAATTGTGAAGTAATAGCTTGACCTGCCACTCCTCCTGAGGGCTTCTTGTTGGCCTTTTTGTACGGACACTTTGTGGCATAATGTCCCAACTCATGACAGTCAAAAATTCTAATATTCGACAAGTCCTTCTTGCCTGCCTGACCAAAATCTCCTTTGGATTAGGATTTCTTCCCTTTCCCTTTTTCTTGCCTTTCTAGCCAAGGCATAGTTCTCCTCATCAGCATGCTTGTATGAGGATCCACCTCTGTTGTTCCACCTTATCTCTTCTTACTGAATCCTGATAGTTATGCCAACTCGGACCACAAATGCTCCTACTTTGGTAGCTCCTCCCTCCCATTTACTGAATCCTGATAGCTATGCCAACTCTTGGGAATGCCTAGAAATTCTAGGCTGACCGTATCATCTTTAGCAACTGTAACATAAACACTCCCAAGCTCATCCCGACATTGGGTGAACTTGCTCAAGTATTGTGGTATTATGTCACCCTTTTCCATCTTGATCTTCTAAATATTATCCTTCAGTGTCAGCTTCTTCTGGTCAATGTTATTATGAAATATGTTTGTCAAGGCTTTCCACATTGCATATGCATTTTCCTTCCCGTGGAGGTTCGAGAAAATATGATATTGAAATCCTTCTAGTAAGATCCTTCTTGCCTTGGATAAATTCTTCTTCCATTCTGTTAGAGCTCGTGCATCTACTGTTGTTGGTTTTGGAACATTGATATCAATGTACTCCTTCAATCCATTGTCTTCCATGACTACTTCCATCTTATCCTTCCAAGCAATGTAATTTGACCTACCCTCAAGGGCATACTCAATCCTTAGACCATAGAATGCCATCCTAATCCTGCTACTAGCTCTGGAGAATATATCTGCAAAATTCGTTCCTCCTGCAAGTACATAGTCGTATTCTTCTCTTCTATAGTGATTTCAACTTTGATACCATGTATAAATTCCTCGTAGATTCAAACTGCTAATTCTAATTTTCTAAAACAATAGACTTGAATCTACTCTATCAATTGCGGAAACAATAAACGATCGCGAAATCACGAAGCATACAAGAGAAATAATTCAATCAACACATTACATAATGATATCCTGGGAAAATTCATAGCTAAAAACCCTGTTATATGTATACTTCATTATTCAGAAAATATGAGAAGATTACAATGCTTTGCTCAAGCCCGAGCAACCTTTACACTATCTCTATACGTCTCACTGCTTCCTAGACAAGCCTAGTCCAATACTTAACCAATTTTTTGTTTTTCCAAATCCCTATTTCCTTGTGTTGTTTCCTTGGGAATTATCCCCTTATTAATTAGGGAAATCCTCAATTGGAATTGTGCAATACATCATAGGCCTTTCTCTGACTGCATGCACCACCTACACAATTTGGATGATTATACAACGGATAGTACACTTCCCTTGAACTCCAATCTCAACTGGGTAACTATTTGTCAATTTAATGGCCTTAAATTGCTACATAAATTATTTATCGGAGTTGGTAAACTTGTGAAGTTCAAGTGCACTATATATGCTAAAAACCTCGTTTTATTAATTAAGTTTATTGGTGTGATGATTGAGTTTTTGGAAATTACTTCTAAGGATTCTTTTTATTTTTATGTTTCCTAATGAAATTGATGCATTTAAATCACAATTAAGTTCCTAAAATTTTCTAACTCCTAATGAAATCAACATGCTCTTTACTTTTGCAAAATATAACTAAAGCAAACTCTCACTATTTCATTAAGAAATTTAACCAATCTATTGCTAGTCTCTAAGAACATAATTAATAGGCCATTGTTCTAGCAGTCCTTTGCATAAAGACAAAATTGAATTCTAGAAATGGAAATCACATGTCTTCTCATTCCTACTTTAAAATGAAATATTCTCAAAATGAAAACTTGTAAAGAAATCACTCAATGCTCTAAAATAAATTACTCATAAATTTGTAAGGAAATCACTCAATGTTCTGAAATAAAACATTCATAAACTTGTAAAGAAATCACTCAATGATCTGAAATAAATCACTCGTAAAGAAATCTCTAAAGAATGATTGCTCTACAATTGACAATTCAAAAGGAAAGACTAATGAATCTGCATCAAATGACAAAAGGAAACTTTGTAAAGAACTACATCAAATGATAAAAAGGAAACTATGCAAACAACTACATCAAATGATAAAAGGAAAACATAAAAATGCAGAACCTTCACTGTTTGCAAGGGCCCTCCACAGACAGGTGGTCTGAGAGCTTCACATGAATAGTCAGCTACGCATCAAATCTTCAAATAAATTGTTTATTAAAAAGATAAAAACAAAGTTTGTAAGACATCATTTTCGCATCAGAAATTACACACTACCCTTCAGGTTTGCTTGCACAGTATTTATAAAAGCTTGTGTTCATAAATGTTTGAGGTTTTCATGCCTACTTAAGCTAAACAAACTCTAATTTGACTTCTAAAAATAACAAAATATCTCCTATTCACGATTTTCTATTTGGAAAAGCAAAGTGAATGCATGAACGTCTCGGTGTAATATTCCAAAATTAGCATGCAGCTAATTGGAATATTAAATTTTGCTTTTATCATTTAGATAGATGAATAAGTGGGTAGGGAGAACCATAAATATCTTTAGTAGGAATAAAATCCCACTTAATGTGAAAATGGATCATCTTGATAGCTGGATAAGCACCTCCATGTATGAACAAGGGCTAAAGCATCTGGACAAGGTCAACGTTGACCAAATCAACAGCGCTGGTATGGAAAAAGTGGATCATTAATGGCAGACAACGCAGTGTTAATGGGAGATAGTCTCCATGAGAGTAGTGGCTTTAATGAGTGGGACCCAAGGTGAGAACGCTCAAAATGAATATAAGGAAGGGAAAGGAAGCCATAGAAGGCATGATGGATGATTATTTATTTTGATCTTTTTAGATCTGGATTTGTCCGGTGACATTTATATGCATGATTTTGTTGTTTAGCAGGGTCTGTTGTACTATTTAGTACAAGGGTGTTCCCGAGCGGGAATACCACACTCATCCTCGAGGGAATTTGAGTGCCTACTTAGGAGATATTATTGAACTGTATAGTCCACATCTAGGCATCAAGCCAAGCTTCAATCTTCAGCTACAGCGTATTTTCTGTTCAGAGTTGTGTTGTGTTGCAAGGTGTTGCTGTGGAGGATTAATAGGGCCAATTTCTGAGCTAGTTTTCAAAAGATGAAGCATTCCTTCCATTGGGAGGCCAGCAAGGAAGGTCCAAGAGCTGTATTTCATATTTTGGCACCAGGCCGACCTATTTCCACCTCCTACGGCATAGTTTCCCTCCAGGACTGCGTTATTTTTTTGAGTATTTGCAGGGGAGGTTTCAGTGCCTCATTTGGGGTGTTTTATTTTCAATGAAGGGGTCAGCCTTTAAATGGAAGGATCTATGTTTGATGGGTCATCCACATGCACGGAAAGGGCTTGGAGGAGGAATTTAGATGCATTCTTCCTGCTACATGCAGTAGTAGAAAGAGAAGCAGTTGAGATTGCAGCATTGCACCTTGAGGGTGAAGCAAACATTTTATAGTTTAGCCATTTGAGACATGCAAGAGTGACTTCTTATGCAGATTTTGATCAATAAGTTTGATAAGAAGAAACTGGAGAAGCCAAGGGAGGATGTCCATATTATTATTCCGGAGGAAGAGAAACTTCCACCACCACTTGTTGCAGGAGTATTAGCACTTGCATCATTGCACAATGGTGTTAACCTCTTAACACTTAGAGTCCCATTCATTATTCAGGATATGCATGAGGAGGAGGAGACTTATACCAGCATTAGTGCATCAGTAGAGGAGCAAAAAACATCACCAGTAGTTGGAGAATTCATCACACCAGAAGGAGGAACCCTTGTAGCAGTACAAGATGTTCCCAAGCTTTACCAAGGTATGCAAATATTTCCACTTCCTATTATTTGAGCACATCATATGGGGGATGGTGGGAACATGCCATCAGGGCAAATGCATGACCTAAGGTCAAATCACGTTGCCGATTTGGAGCAGTAGACTATCACTATGCAGAGGACCCTTGACTTGTTCAACGAGGAGATATATCGTCATCCTGGTTATTCATTGATGAGCTGCACACAACACTTTGGGTTGGAGTGTAGAATTTTGGAGGATAGGATGAGCATAATCCTAATCAATCCAATGCAGAACTGTGTGTTCAACATTGTGCATGATCATGAGATAGCAGAAGCACCATCATGGATATCAACAGCACTTTCATTTAGCAAGAGTGATGAGTTGGGGGCCCAACTATTATTGGGACATTCTGATGACCATTATACTTGTGTGACATTGGATAGGTGTATGATTGATGGAAGAAATATTATGATGGATGATATCTCTCATTGTTATGATAGATCCTTCTTGATGAGCACTTCACACCTCAACGAGAATTTTTTGCCTACAACATATTTGGATCCTTATGGGGTCAACTTGGTAATTGATGAGTGGTCTTCATTTGGAGATCTCCAGGAGATTGTACTTCAACATCCCATGAAGTACAAAGATAGTAATCAGATTTGCGAGGATGGTATTCTCCATTGGAAGGATACCAAGTTGGAGCATGGTAGGAAACACCCACATTTGGATGAATGGGTGTGGATGATGAGAAAGAGGTTGGTGAGCCACTTGCAGATCTATGACACGGGGCAACAGGAGGCATGGCTGCGCTAGCTACTCTTGAAAGAGTTTGGCCATCATGTAACATATCCTATTTTCAAGGGTGTGTTAATGGTTGGGACATGGCATGACACTTGCATCATGTGGTAGTAAGGAGTTTGGGTGTATTGGGGTGATGTGATGTTTTTCATATCAATCATCATGTTGTTACTCCATTGTCTATATGATGATGGTGTGAGGAGGAAGCAAGATTTATTGTTGCTTTGGATACTTTTGGGAGAGTATGGGATGATTTTCTCCCATACTTTGCTTGATCATGTAGGAATAGATGGTGGCACAATCATGGTGCAAAGGGACTACTCCTTAGCTTTGGAGAATCAGGAGGTACTTCCACTTTGGAAGGATTCTCCCAAATGTAGAAACATTATGGTATGTGACTTTCGCATTGGGTATGTCAAAGAGATGAGTTATGAGATGACAGGAGCCTTATCACAAAGGCAAACGATACTATCACTTGGGAGCATGTATTTATTGATGGAGTGTTCTTAGGATCACTTCACATATGATGCACTTGATAGGAAAATAAGAGATGAGAGTGATGGAGTAGTGGATGGAGGCATCTATTACCACGATATGATCTTCTTGACTTGGATCTCCAAGCATAAGAAGAAGGCTTTGCATGCTGCACATGGTTCATTCCTTTCCATTCACCAAGGTCTCATGGAGACATGTCCTACCACTATGGAGAGATCATCCATGGATCTCATTATCAGCCTACTCTTAGTACATGGAAAGAGTTTTATTTGTGTACTTATTGATCATCTAACAAAGTATTTACATTCTCTTATCATCTATATGCAGTGCATTGCTCCATAAGAGGGAAAGACTACATTTGGGCTTCATGGTATTTCTAAGACCAACATCTATGATGGAGATAGTCATTTCTTGTATGGCTTTGGGCAAGTGTTGTGCTACTCTTTATATGCGCAGTTGATACACAATACCATTTACTATTTACTAGTAGATGAGATGACATGCACAACTAGCAAATTGTTGGGAGACAACTTGCCATATTATGTTCTAAAACAGAAGTTAGCAAAACTGTGTTGTAACCACTTGGGAAATTGTTGGTATCTTCCAGCACTACACATAACCTTCAGTATTTTTCTCATTTGGATCCCATATTGTGATGATATTCTATTAACTTTATATGGGATGGTTTGGGAAAAAACTAGAGAGGGGGTCTTTGATGATCCAGATGCATTTTTGCCTCTTGAAGGAAACATTACTGCAGCCCAATATCATCAGCAACTCTACACTTATCATAAGTGGAGAGAGAGACAACGTGGGGTATACCATTTGGTCTATCATGATCAGTTATGCAGCCCACCTACACTGCAGGAGCCAAAGGTGGAATATTTTTTCCATGAATTACCATTTTGGAGGGTGACTCACTTTGTGTGGATGATAGCTTGGGGTTTGGAGCTTCACATGGGAACGAAGCTTCCAAACATTTTTCAAATTCCATGCCTCAAGAAGGCCTCTAGACAACATATGGTTGCCTCCATGGATACCCCACTACTTCATGATGATAGCCATTTGGATTTGTCACCAAAGACTAACATGTACACTTGGGAGGAGAAACTAGGGGACATATTGATGAGAGAGCATCTTGTTCATTGGAGAAGCTTATCATATGAGGATGATACAGGAGGAGGAGAGGAGGCTCTTCAGTTCTATCCTTGCATTTGCTTGAGGAAAAGCAACATTTGGGAGGGGAGGACTGTAATATTCCAAAATTAGCATGCAGCTAATTGCAATACTAATTTTTGCTTTTATCATTTAGATAGATGAATAAGTGGGTAGGGAGACCCATAAATCTCTTTAGTAGGAATAAAATCCCTCTTAATGTGAAAAGGATCATCTTGATAGCTGGATAGAGCACCTCCATGTATGAACAGGGGCTAAATCATGTGGACAAGGTCAATGTTGACCAAATCAACAACGTTGTTATGGAGAGAGTGGATCATTAATGGGAGACAATGCAGTGTTAATGGGAGATAGTCTCCATGAGAGTAGTGGCTTTAATGAGTGGGACCCAAGGTGATAAGGATAAAAATTCATATAAGGAAGGGCAAGGAAAACATAGAAGGCATGTTAGATGATTATTGATTTTGATCTTTTTAGATCTGGATTTTTCAGGTGACATTTCTATGCATGCTTTTGTTGTTTAGCAGGGTTTGTTGTAATGTTTAATACAAGGGTGTTCCCGAGCGGGAATCCCACACTCATCCTCGGGGGACTTCAAGTGCCTACTCAAGAGAGATTATTGAGCTATATATTCCACATCTAGGTATCAGGCCAAGCTTCGGTATTTAGCTATAGCGCAGTTTCTGTTCAGAGTTGTGTTGTGTTGCAGGCTGTTGCAGTGGAGCATTGATAGGGTCAATTTCTAAGCTAGTTTTCCATTGGGAGGCCAGAAAGGAAGGTCCAAGAGATTTATTTCATATTTTGGCACCAGGCCAACCTATTTCCACCTCCTACAGTGCAGTTTCCCTCCAGGACTGTGTTATTTTATTGAGTATTTGCAGGGGAGGTTTCAGTGCCTCATTTGGGGTGTTTTATTTTCAGTGAAGGGGTCAGCCTTTCATTGGAAGGATATATTGGAGGAGATATATTCATTTTTAGATATCAGTTTCAGCCACCTCCATCCAGTTATTCAGTTGCAGCTGCAATTCAGCCCTAGGGCTGCATTTTGGCATTTTTGTGTTTTGGGTATTTTCGGAAACCCTTTCTGGGTTGCCTTGGAAATGTGTTTGGGAACTTAGATCTCTATCCCCAACACCTTTTGAGCTATATAACAGTAGATCTACATTGTTATATATTTCTTGTAGCAGTTTATTCCCTAAAACTGTGTTGTCTTGGCTCGTGGCATTTGTATAGCAGTTATTTCTCATGTATTGACATATTTGCTTAGTAGAGGCTTGTATTTTATTTCTTGAGTGCCTTGATCCTCAAGATTTTATTCCCATTATGGCTTATATGTTTAATAAAATGGTTTTTCATTTGTCTCATGTAATGGTGTATTGATTTATTCACTTTTATTTCCATTATTTTGTTCTATATTCCTGTCTTTTCCATTTTGGAATATTACACTCGGACTCTTGCTCGCTTGTTCAACAATGTGTTGACCCACACCTTTGACCACATAATTTATTGATTTCCTTTGTGATATGGCTCTGATGAATAGGAGAAAATCCTTGAGGATATCAATCCCCACCTGTCCATATACTCTTTCGCTTAGATGGCACCTCAGAGTTTGGTAAACCACGGAGTTGGGTACAGAAACGCAAATTAGCTGCAGAATCGTTTCAATTCTGTAGCTGATACAAATATTAACTTAATAATTAGGAACATTATGAAATATGAAATACAAGACAATTAAATACCTTACCATGTCAAAAACTTGTAATTTGATGCTTATTTGAGTTAATGATAATGGTGAAAAAGAGGAAAAATAGGTAAGAGAAAGTGTCAAAATGAAGTAATCATGAGGCTCTACAGTAACTCTCAGATCACAAATGCATGATCTATTTATGGTTGATTTATTAGTTAACTGGTTGATCAAGAAATAACACCCCACTAATTGACCTCCCACTAGTTCCTCCAATAGTTGGAACTAGTTAATCTAACTTTAACTTAGATCAACTGAATTAATTAATTACAACTCAAAATAAACTCAACCAGGGCTCCTAAAAAGTAGGAGCCACTCTACATGACTCAAGTTAGACCCTCAACTTGAATTACCGGAACCAACTAAGTCAAACTACAAGCTCTCATGAGATGTGGAATTACAATTTTCTTCTACTTTAATTCAAGGGAAAATTAAATTAGAATCTTTTTTGGTGCTATTTTCAACATACAAAAGTACCTCACCTAGATTAGCGTGTAGTACTAACCATTTACATGAACTGAGAAACTCATATCACTTGTCAGATGTACGATTAGAAATTACAGGAGCAAAACACAGCTTCTTGTCTCATTTTCTTACAGGGTTACTAGAAGGTGCAAGATGTCATGGAGGATACCCACATCCGATAATCGTTGTAAACCTTAGCGGACGATTCCCAAGTATATTCCCAAACTGTGATGAATATTTATTCTCCTTTTATACTTTTTTTCTTTACTCGACCACTGCTTACATTCTCTGCAAAATATAATGTTGTTCTTTCAAGTAAGGGCTTGGTTATAATCCCGCAATGAATTATAGTAGTTCCTATCACTAGTCCTAAATCTAGTAGTTGTTGTATCAGAAACAAAATCATAATTCTTCACATATCTTGCCCACCTTAGGTAAAATCTCTCATTATGTGAATAAAGGTGTTGAAGTCGAGCATATGAGAGGATCACCAGGTTACCGATCATTAATGTATACTAGTAATTGAAGCGAGGCTACTCACCATTGATGTCAATGAGAGCCAAGGTACCCTGGTACATCTTGCAAGGTACAAATAGATGTGATAAAGTCAATTTAAGTACAAAAAAAAACTAATGACTAGGATACATTAATGTATCCCCACTGCTCATCATCGAGATAAATCGCCTCAAGGTATTGCAAATAGTATCTAGCCTTTTATCCTAGATGATGTGTTGGATTCGATGGGAAAAAGGCTATCAGAAGGAGATACTTAAGGAATCCCTCATCAACTAACCCGATAATAAACAAGAATTTTTAAGAATCATGACCAGAAAAATAAATAACAACTTATTGACCCAACCATGCCATAGGGTGGTTTTAACAATTAGGCCCCATTTTTTTTTTTAAGAAAGAAGAATTAAAGAAGAGGAAATAGGGGGAGAAAGTTAATCTTCCTGCTTTACTACCTCCATCCCATTATCTTTACAAATTTATGCTATGAATTCTTCCTTGGATATCGACTTCCGGTAGAACATCATCCTATGCCCATTAACAATAAAAGACACGTAATTCTCATTGATGGTCTTGATTTGAACTGCACCATTTTCAAAAATAATATCCACTTTGTCATCACTCATGGAAAACCTTGGTTGTGGGGAAAATCCCTAAGGTAACCACAAAACCTCTTTTAGGTTGAAGCTTGTCCTTCAACCCGGAGGGGGATCTCTCCGTAAAACTCAACTACTCTATGGTCATTGTGGTATAAGGCTTTTACAATTGAGTTCAGGTGGTCATATTTGGGTTTGGGTATGAAATGGTTGGTTGATCTTCTAAAACCCCCATTGGGCATGAACTCAAGCTATTGACTGAATGGAATCACATATCTAATGATCAATGACACAAAGCATCATAATCACATCCTTTGACTGTGTAAAAGATTGAAAAGAAAGAGATACTGGGGAAAACAGAGTTTATAAAGAAGCAAAGCAAAGAGTACTAATGACTGATGATTTAAAGAAAGGAACATCAGTGAAATTCGATCTTATAAACTATAATTTTCAGACAGGAAAGAGAAAAAGTAAATTACAGAGAAAATACTAACAGGGAAACAAAACTCGTGAATTTTATGCTAACTGCTCATCAAACACTCTAAATACATATTCAGGGCTACTCAAATATATTTAAATTATGAGTTTTTTTCAATCAAAATTTAACCCTTTATCATTACTCATAATTTGTCTTTATATATTTTACATAACAACTTTTGCAAAATAATAGAAATCTCATAATTACAATACTTGAGATATTTAAAAATATCTTTAAGTTCATGTACTAAAAGATACATTCGGAAATATCCAACAAAATGTGGAAAAACTATAGGTGAATCTACTTAAATTCAAGCAAAAATAAAGTGATTTTATCAACTGCTCAGCTCGAAAATAGAACAGGTTCCTCTGACAATGATTTCCTTTGTTTTCACAGAACATGTCCCTCTGAAGTTGATCCACATTGGTCTTTTGATTTTCCTAGAAATGTTGACAAGCAGTTTCTTTGGTTTACTAATCTTCTGTTATGAGTTATGACTAACAGACTTTAGAGTTCAGTTGTTTTTGTTTGTTTTCTGATAACAGAGATGTCAACAATATCTATTTCATTTTTGGGGAAAATGGTGATAGGCACGTTGTCAATCATTTCCTGTAGGTGTCCTCAGCTAACTTGTTTTTCGATTTCAAAAAATGTTGATAGACACATTGTCAAGCTTTTCTTGTAGATTTCATTTTACTGTTGGTTTTGCGTGTTTGTTTGAAAATAATTGACAGACATATTGTCCAACTTTTCAAAATTCGTTGGCAAGAGCATTGTCAACCCTCCCAATCCCTATAGCGCATACGAAAATAGTAGGTCGACTGCAAAAACTGAGTTTTCTGATTTTAAACAAGTGGGAAAAAATATTTTTTGATATCCTAACATATTAGTTGAGGGTGTTTTCAGCTTCTAGCAACACATCCAATTTGTTTAACCTTTGTTTCTGCCTTTTCCTAGTTTCCATTGGCTTCGATTTGACAAGTTTTTCATCCTTTTCTTTGTGAGGGTTTGAAGGATTTTTCTTAGATTTCATAGATTTCATGTTTATGATCAAGTTTTTCAAAGGCACATCATCTATGTCGATGACATGGTCAGCTAAATCTTGATTACTTCTGAGTTTAAACATGTCGCGTAGCTTATTTGTGGGCCTAGTATGCCTATTAACTTGTCTAGGAATCTCAAGTACAAGTTTCTCCAAGATTGGGATCTTGCTCTCTGAATCTCCAGGTGTAGCCACGTCTATAGGGGTACCTTCTGAGGGTAAATTTGAAATATTAATAGGACCAATGTCGTCCTCCCGGTTTCTCAACACTGGAGATTTTGGATTTCGGTCTTTAGAAACTTTCTTCTGACAGACCTTAGGGGTCCTTGGGGAAACTGGAGCAGATGAGGTTTCTGGGTTCTCTGCTGGAATGGAATTATGGATATGAGTATGAACAGGTGTAGAAACAGAAGTATGAGTTGGGGTAGGAACAAAAGTATAACCAGGGGTAGTTGCAGGAGTAGGAACCGGGTTAGGAACAAAAGTATGCTTCTTAAGTTTTCTGACCTTTCTATTTGTCTAAGTTATGACCCTTTTTATTCTAGCAGGATGAGGCTGAAACTCACCCTAGAAAAGGAAATGATACCAAGTCTTGTTTTCCTTGGACAATTGGCTCTCTACCAGTAATTTAATCAAAGCTTTATGATAGATTAAATGTGTTGAGGGATATTTCCTATCCCTGTACCTAGCATCCATATACTTGAGGCTCTCTAGCAGGTAAAAACAGGGATTTATCCTAGTTTTTCCATCTAGATGTGCCAAAAATTAAAAGTGATACAAATTGATCCTATGGTAATGACCCTCACAAGTAAAATAGCTCTGGAAAAGTCATAGGGGAGCATACCACTTATCTAGGAGCCATTCTTTTTGGACACCAACCTTCCAATTCTGCACTTTGTGCTCTTCCTTAAAAAATGATGGCACATCTATGCCAGCCAAGATGTGGCTGTGGAAAACCCTGTCTTCATCCATGAGTAGTGTTGTTGCTTCAGCCACAGTCTACTTGGTGACCTCGAATTCCAGCCCACAAACCTTCACTTGCTTCCCATCGAACCCCACCGCAAAGGATTGGGCCACCAAGTCATGATAGTCAAAGCACCAGTAGAAAAACCAACTCCACCCCACTTTCTAAAACAAACATAGGATATTAGGGTAAAATTTTAACAACTCCGGCTCCTTTGGCTCAGTGCGGTCCAACATTCTGCCTTTCCCCATCCTGTTGGCACTCTCTGCGGATTATTTTTCTGGTTTAATGCAAGAAAGGTGGTTTGCATCGCCAAGTGGAAAACTGGGTGAATCTACCCATACTGTTGTGTAAATATGGTAAACCCGATTGACTGTAAAATTGAACTGAAAACTCGTTTACCATACTCATGAATTATGACCATAATTACAAGATATCGATTACACCATACATGTAATTATCACAGTCAATCAGCATCATTACACATCGTACTTTACCCTTTCAAACATATCATAGAAACATGTGCTAACGCTGACGTGGTCAAAGTCAACATTTCAGATATTTAAAAAAAAAAAAAAATTATGAAAATCATCCTGTCGGAGAAATGAGAAATTTTTGATATACTCACTGTCAGCGATATCAGTCTTTCAACCATGTCGGATTCCAAAATTTTGTAAAAGTATCAAACCTTTTTATTACAATCGTTAATGCTGACAACGCAGTTGTCACCATTAATAAAAAAAATTACAAAAAATGAAATTTGGTGATAATAACCGCTTCCACAGGGATGTTGTCGATCAATGATGGCAGCAAGAATCTCCCCGTAGACCAGTCGCGTGATCCATTGCAAAATTAACTAAAAACAAAAATGTTTAGAAAAATATTACCTTATCTAAAAATAGATGACTTTACAGATTTTGAATTTTGAAAATAAAATACAACTAATTGCCTATAAGAAAACTTTTATTCTTGATGAGTATCAGCAGGATCTTAGGGCCTTCACTTCGGGCTTGAAGTCCTTTAGAAACTTCATCCGCACCTGCGAGATATTTTCAACATATATGGATATTTGCAATGATAATTTCAAAATGATTCAGTTTTTCAAGAAATGTAGTGTTTTAGAAAACATCCATTCATTGGACCTCCAGGTAGCTCTTCGCCTTGTCAGCCTTCCAAGATGAAAATGTTTTTTCCCCAGAATGTTGCAATTTTGTAAGGCCCCTTCCAAAGGTTCTCAATTTTTTTGTGCTTTCCTTTATCCTCGATGCGTGCATCCCACTTTAGAACCACATCATGATATTAGAAATCATCCTCTTTTGTTTTCTTGTCAAAAACTTTCTTGATATGATCTTGCACTTGTTGAGATTTTTCATATACCCTTTCTCTGACCTCCTGTACTTCGATTGACTACTTTATCCTTTTCTGTAACTAATTAGGTTCTTCTCCCAGCTCTTGAAAATATTTCATGACACGTATCCCAATTGAAATTTGAAACAATGCATCAGTACCATATACTAATTGGAAAGGGGAAGTATCATTTATCTTTTGGTACTCACTCTGTCTACCCACAGGGTGAATTTAAGCTTTGTGTGTCAGGCTTTTGTTTCATATTCTAACAATTTCTTAATAATTCTGACTAGACTCTTATTGGAAGATTCTGCAAATCCATTACCTTGGGGGTAATAGGTTGTAGAATGACTAAGTGTAATACGATAATATTGATAGAATTTCACCAATTTTTTAGACTTGAAACATTGTACATTATCAGTTATTATTCTTCTTGGATAGCAAAACCTAGACAAGATATTTTCTAAGAATTGAATCACTACAAGGTCATTATCTTTCCTACTGGGAAGTGCCTTAATCCACGTTGTGAAATAATCGATCCCTGTCAAGATCCATTTATGTTTTTTTGATGATGATGGGTGGATCTCACTTATGGAATCGAGACCCCATTGTTGAAATGGTGCCTCTACATAGATTGGTTTCAAAGGTAATGACATTATTTTTTTATTTTCCTTCGAACAACTGGCATTTGTGACAAGAAAATACCTCTTCCCTGGTGTCAGAAAACAAACTGGGCCAGTAAAATCCAACCTTCAAGATCTTATTTGTTGTGGTTTTCCAATAATAATTCCCGCCACACGCTCCCTCATGAAACTCTTTATTTACCTTCTTAGCTTCCTCCTCTAACAGTCAGTTCAACAAAATTCCTTAGGGATCTTTCCAATACATGTAGCCATCCAGAAGACAATATTTAATAGACTTTAATTTTAAAGACCTAGCCCGTGTTTTTTCTGTTCCTGGTGGTACTTGTAAATTCTGTAAAATATAAACAATTTCAGCATACCATGGACTTTCAGTCAACTCTGATTATTAGTTATTTATATGACACATCTAACATTTCAAAAACATAATTTATACCAACATCAAGATTTGTTTCAGTCATAAGCTTAGCGAGGCCCTGTCCTTTAATCAACTTGGTTGGTCTAATATCCAAGTCACATTCCAACATTTTGGCAATCCACGCTCTTCTTTGGTCGTCAATATCAGACTGTACTAAAATACTTTTAATTTCAGCATCCGACGCGTAAGCAATGACATGAGAATGTAGAATAAAAACTCTGAAATCTTTAAGAGCTTTGATTAAAGTGTATGCCTGCTTGTCTAAAATGTTGTATTTTAGTTCAGCATCCCTTAAGGTTCTACTAAAAAAGGAAATAGGTTTCTCTTGACTTGTTTCATTCTTTTGGAGTAGTACACCTGAAATAGTATTTTCTGAAGCAAACTAAAAGATCATGAACTCCTTTGAAAAAATCAGATTGATGAGTATAGGTGCTTGGCTTAATGCTCTCTTGATGCCATTAAAAGAAAAAATTTCATGTTCATTCCATTTGATCTTGCTGCCATTTTTAAGCATTCCTGTTATTAGCTTCAAAATTTTTGCAAATTTGGGAATGAAACAACGCAAAAAATTCACTTTACCTAAGAAAGATTGAACTTCATTATTGTTTCTTGGCTGCTTAATTTTTTGAATTCTTGTCTCCCTATTGGGATCTATTTTGATACCATCTATTGAGACTATATGTCCCAGCAATTTTCCTTCTCTCATGGAAAAATGGTATTTCTTTGGATTAAGGGAGGCTTCAAACTTCTTGCATTTGTTGAAAACATCCCTAAGGTGTTTCAAGTGATTTGCTTCTTATTTTCAAAAAAATGTGATACCATCTAGATAAACACTTCAAATCTGTCTTTTCATTAGAAAAGGTGATATCCATGGCGCGCTAAAAAGTATCTCCTGCTTTCATGAGTCTAAATGGAATTTTAGAGTACATGAATGTACCCCAATCTGTAGCAAATGCAGTCTCGTCTTGATCCTTTGGGTTTACCAAGATTTGATTGTATCCTGAAAACCCATCTAACCTAGAAATCCTCTCAGCACCCACCATCTTCTGTAGAATGTGATCCATCTTCGGAAAAGGGTAGTTTTCCTTCAAAGAAACATTATTCAAATTTCATAAATCCACACACAGGAGAATTTCCCCACTTTTCTTCCTTACCAACACTAGATTAGCTACCTAATTAGAAAATTTGAGTGGAACAATAATTTTTGCAGCCAACAACCTTTTCACTTATTTCTCAATGAGGGGCAACAGCTTAGGATTTATCCTCAAATTATGTTTAAATGGATTATCATCTTCCTTCAAAGTTTAGGTATGTTGAATGACAGATTGGTCATAAATTTTCAAATCCTCATACCAGCAAGCGAATATATCAACAATTTTTTTTAATAATTCAACACACTATGTTTTTTGTTCTACCTTCAATGTGTTGGAAACTTCAATTGTTTTTGGCTCACTTTCAGTGCCCAAGTTATATTCTTACATCTCTTCGTCACTTGGTTAAATTCTTGGTTTCACAACAACATCATTAGAATCGAACAACCTTTCTAAAGGTACTAGACCTATAGGGATCAATTTAATGGACAATTGAATGATAGCATATCCTGTTATAGCATTCAAAAAGTATGTTGCTTCGGGTTTATTTTCTGTAATTTCTTCTCTATGTTTTTTTATTGGGGTGCTGAGGAATTCATATGTTCTCTCCAGAAATCTTATGATCTGTTGATCATCTTCAAAAACTTGCCAATTCTTTGTATTGTCGGGAATTGAAGAATGGTATCTTATATTTACTTCATACTTCTCAAATGAATACAACGGAACTCTAAATTTTCTAGAAGCCTTTGCTAGGGTATCTGTAATCCCATTCTTCTCCCTTGGTATCAATGAAACTTCATGCTCAAAAAAGAAATTTGAAAGAAAATCTCAGACTTCATTTTTGTAAGCCCTCATTCTAGGATGCTTAGTTTGAAAAACAGAATTAACTTGATTCACAACTATTTCATATCGTCCCAACCAATGGGTTGTGAATTTCCCTTTAAAATCCTTAAATCTTGAGTCGAAAAGGAGAATCTAGGCTCCATATTGGACTTTATTATGTCAAATAAACTTGTCATGCCATTTATTTTTGTGTTCATGTACTAATAAAATATGCTAGATCACGTCCTACTTGATTTCATCAAGTTGGTTCAACTGTAAGAATCTTTATTCTTGAACTTCACTCGGATCTACTCCCAACTAAGCAATCGTATGAAAAGTATAAATATAAAACTCGATTGGGAGAAGGACCTGTTTCCCATAGACCAACTCATACAATGTGCATCTTGTAGTATTTATCCACGTCGTTCTATAAGCCCAGAGAAATTTGATCAACCCATCCACATAGTCTTTATGATGAATTTGAATGGTCTTGGTGAGGATGGCCTCCAGCACTTTCTTAGTAGAACTTAATTTCTCGTTTGCTTGTGGTTGGGGGTGACACAAAGTAGAAGTTCAATGCCTAATTTGATCTTGATCCATGGTAGATTTGATCAATTTAGATGTGAAGTGTGTTCCCTGGTCCATAACAATCTCTCGAGGCACGCCAAAACTTGTAAAAATACCTTCATAAATAAAATCGATAATTTCATGTTCATTGGCTCGAGCTAATGCCTTGGCATCAACTGATCAGGAGATCAAGTGTTACGCTTAAAAATTAAGTGCTCAAAACAAGTCCGAACATAAGTGACTAAAAAGGTCTCGTCATAGCAATTTCGGCGCCATGAACGGTTCGAAAAACCGACATCGTATGAAGGAGTTATCGCATTTTGAAAAGTCCAATAAACTGCAAAAACTAGACTTTGACCAAGTTTGACTTGGAATTTTAGGACATTAAAATATATATATATATATATATATAAGAATATTCCTGGAATATTATTTGGAATGTTCCTAGAATATTCTTTGGAATATTCCTCGAAATATTATGTATGGTCCAATCAGTCCTTGACAAGTGGCAATAGGAGATTTGGCATTGGTTTGACTTTGGAATTTTCAACTAATAGAAGGCCGCCACGTGGTCTAGTTCTGGACTTATAAAAAATTTGGAGTCGGCGGGAATCGAACAATCGACCACCCGCGTAGGAATCTCACGCTTTACCGTCTCATCTATATGGTAGTTCTTACCATCCAAACCTCTCAGCGTGTATTAATGGTTTAATGGTTTAAGCGATGGGGAAGCGGAGGGGCCAGCCCCTCCCATGAGACCGCGGCCACAAATCTAGGAGCCAAACCCAATAGTAAACAGTCTATGCCAAGGTTATCACTCTAGATGATATGTCACAGGCGGGGTTAATGCAGCGGTTAACGATTGCAGTTTGGATAAGACCGCGCGGTTTTTGTGGAGACATGTGAACGGTTATATCCGCGTGGTTTATTAAAACCATAACCTCCGCCCATTCAACGGATAGACCGTGGGGTTTGCGGCCATGTGGCCACCCCCGACGGTTAGCATTAATGCTAACAGTTATTTTGACAGTCCTTTTGGAGTGGGCGCACCAATTTTGGCAAAAGCTCCAGTTTAACTTCAATTATGTCCAGTCCCTCCACTTTTTGTGGATTTTTTCTAGCTTTCATTGGGAAAAATGCATTGGGAGGTCAATTTTCGACCAATATTGGTGAAACAAGAGTCTACCTAAACTAATTTGAGAATTATGGGGCCATTGGGGTAGATAAAACAACCATTAGAGGCCTATGAACATATGTAATTTACAATTTTGAGCATAATGACAAAGAGGGACATGTCATTGGGAGCTGGACCAACAGATGTAGCCCAGGAGGGGTGAACTACTTCATCATGCCTATTGTACTTTTCATGCATGGAATGCCATCCAATATACCCAAAGGTACACAGAATATGATCCGATACACTTACATACGTGGAATGGGATATCACCCTCGAGATACAATGCAAACAATGACATCTCCTACGTTTAACAACATTGAAACACGTCTCTAGCCTAGACCTCTAATTGTTTGCGTTAATGTTACAAATGCTCCTTAGGTTGATTCAATAAATTTTAATGTTTATCTTCAATTATATTTCAATTTTATGGCTCACCAAGAGTTTCACCTCAATTCCCTAAAATGCAAGATAGTATGAAGAAATGAAATCTTTCTCTTTCAATGAAAATATATCTAAGGAAGGGAAGAGACAAAGCGTATGCAACATGCAAAATGCAGCAAACAATATGCAAAGCGTAATTCCCTTTTAATGCAATTGTTCCAATATTGATGCACACACAAAACCCTATATGCCAATGCATAGAGTTTTCTTTTCAATTCCTCTTAATCCTCAAATATGATGAAAACTAAGATGCACATTTAATTACTTATTAAAATGAACTTTTCAGAACGATGAATAAAACACCAATTCATTCAAGCACTTAATGATAAAAAATAAAAAATAGTTTTCCAATGACCTAATGATACAAGAAGGAAAATCCAAAGAAATCCTTATCAAAGGCACTAAAAAACAAAAGAAAACCAAATGGATGCTTCAAAGAGACCATAAGACAATCAAAGACTCAAGGAAGAGCAACCAAAACAAATCTAACCAAAGAGAAAATCAAAACAAAAGAAAATCTATGCAAGAAGAGGGGCCAATAAAAGTGCAGAAGAGACACCAGTGCTATGCAACACAAACACAGAGAAGGCTCTACAGGGGTGCAACACTTTTTCCCTAGACCAAAGGGAGCGTTAGTCAAGAAATATAAAGTTATGTTACAAAATTGAAATTGAAAGCCAATGAAGGGTCTTTTGAGCTCTGTTATTGACTAAGTATGACATTGAAGGTCTGAAGAAGAGGTAGAACAAGAACTAAGGACAAAGAAACCACCAAGAGCATACATCGTTCCCCAACAGAATTTGTTATATGGAATCTACTGACTGCGGACATAAGTATCTTCCCTACAATGGGTGGCCTAGCCTAGAACAACAAAAAGACAAAGAAGCTAATGTTTTTCTCAAAGTAAACAGATAATGGGATGATGCCTGCGTAGAATCTGTCGAATGCTTCATTCCTCTCTTGGCTCGTATGCTCCAATCCTAGCTCTTATCACTATAATTAGAACCTGCACAATCAAACAACACAAGACAACGATCTATGACATATATTTAGCATCATATAATTACTTCATTCAATGGATCAACATGGCCTCAAAATACATGAATTCATAACATCACATATAGGAAAATAAATAACACTTTGCATTAATAGAAACAGAGTGAGATACAACCAAATATAGGAGTTGATCTTGTAGAATAGCTCCTCCAAGTTGACTTGTCCTTATTTGCCCCAAAGTGTAACTTTATGTCACCCTAATGCATGGAATAATGACTCTTCACAACAGCATCATGAGGGTAGAATCCATCTCCAAAAGCCAACCCCTAGCTTGTGGATGGCCATAAATATATAGAAGAGGATGGTAAGTTGGAAGTTCTTATCCATTTACCAATCTAGGCTTGAGATCCACTCTTAATGGGATGATGAGCTCAAGGTATAAGGGATGAGAACTCCAAGGTAGGATAGGATAAGATTCGAGACTTTTATTTGAGGTAAATAGTTGTAAAAACTTCTGGAAGCTTATGGAAGTGGAAGCTTCAAGATTCCTTTTATTTTTCCCGAATTTATAGAATAACTACACCCCTAACATAACGCAACCTGTAGGTGATCAACCCACCCGAGTAAGGAACAACTTGTAGGTGAATGCAAGTCTCCAAGCCTATAGAGTGCGTTGGTCCTTAAAATGACTTAAATGAATCAGTTTCGGGAAGAAACTCGGGGAATAGACAAAGTCATGCTTATGGCTTTGTGCAAGGATGATGACAAGGGGTAAAAAGATGTTGATTGATCCAGTTTGTAGGCCTATTGACCAGATGTGACAAAATGGCGTATAAGAGGTCGACTTCAAGATGTCATTTATTCTTCTATTATGTATAAGAGTTTAGGTAGGGAGACTACTTCATGTACAAATGCTTCATAATACTTCAAATATCTTGATACGGTCCTTGCTGCTACATGTTTTAGTGACTCAGAGATAAGCTTCATAAATATATCATATCATAGTTCTTCCATAAAGCTCTCAGTCTTCAAGATGTCACAGGTTTTTCTTTATAATAGGCATTAAATCCTTTTGTTCATGTCTTGAACTACTATCCTCCACATATAAACTTAGTTATTCAATATGGAAAACTTTGTAAGGTCTCTCAAAATCTCAGGACTTTGCATGCAAAATACACATTCTTCCACAATGAATTCAGTTGTCTTGGTATACTTTGAATATACCACAACAAATTTTCAAGCCGTGATATCATAGAAGATTTTGGGTGTCATCACCAAATATTTGAATCCCAAGTATACGAGCTCCAATATTTTGCATAGACTTTCGATGGTTTTGTATCAATAACTTCTCCACAAAGGTAGTTGTGTGATATAATATGGTGTAATATTCCTCAGATATTCACATAGGCTGTCAAAGAACTCAGATCCTTTTCTTCATCCTATTCTTAATCATTTTTGTTTAGCCTGTTTATAAAAATAAAAATAAATAAATCTTCAAAATTAGATGTTGCAACAAACTTCTAGTGCCTCTAGATTTTGATGCTTGTCATAATGAGATGGAATTATTTCAAACTCATCATTTGTTTCATAACTTATCTCTTAAACTTCAAAGGATTCAAATGTCTTGGATAACACAGATCTTGGTGTTATGAATGTCTAGAATTTCAAAGATAATCTTGGGTCTTAAGTTACCATAGGTTCACAAAGTTCAGTCTTTTGTTGATATTAATTCCTTTTGATTTGATCCTTTTGCTTGATATATATATATATATATATATATATATATATATATATACCCACAACTTGCTCTAAAATTTCAGTCATGGTTCTATCACATTCATATCTATCACACCACAGCTTAGCTTCATTTCAAATAAAGATACCATAGGATATTGTTCATAGGAACTTATGAGTTGTGTCATATTAAACCTCTAGTATTTGTTGATGTACCTTAGATACTTCTCTATGTGCTTTAGAATCTCTATATCGTAATAAGTGCCTTAAAATCCATTGGTGTTGACACTTAATCCTATGGGATGGGTGTGAATATTTAATTTTGTATAATAAATAATATTAGGAAATAAGGAAGGCCAAGAGTCATTGGGAGATGAATCCCAATAGCCTCACCTCCATGTATAAATGCATGTACATTCTTCAGCTAATACACATTCTGATTTGCGGAGTTACCTCCTGGTTTGACATGGTATCAGAGACAGTCCCACTATTGGCATTTTTACCTGTGGTGTAACTCCCTCACTCCTTTTCTCAGTCAGTTTTTTCTGTATAGTTTTGTTGCTCCATTAAATTGATGCTATATACTGTTATTCTGAATTTTTTTTAATTCTCTGCACAGCTCTGACATTTGCAACTCCTGTAGCTCCTGAAGATTCTGCAATTCTGCAGTTCCTGAAATACTGCAAATTGCAGCCCCTGCACCTGCAAATTCAATTATTAGAGTCCTACAATTTCAAATTTTCACCTACCCAACCCAGTGCGCTCGCCCTCATCCATTTCCCTTACCTATCACCCATTCCCTATCCCTCCCACTACCGCCCTCACACTATCCCACATCCCACCATCTGCTACCCTCTTTCTCTCCTTACCTGCACGCTCACCCATACCCTTGCTGCACATACAATACTACGCATATCGCATTCCACTACACTTATGTCTGCCTACCTCTCTACTCTCACACTTCCCGCCCGACTCACTTCCAGTTATGATACACTGATACAGCGCTTTCTGTCGTGGTATACAAGTGTTCTATCTGTCAATAAAAAAAAAAGTGTTCGTTCTATTTGATACACTGATACAACGCTCTTTGTTATATATATGTAATACGATGTTTGTCCGCCCTCTGTCCATATATGTGACACGCTGTCTCTGCTTATAATACCGTCCATGCTGTTTGTAAAACCCATTCCATATATAGTCTGCCCACTCCATAATACAATACGTTGTCCATTATAACGCGCTGAATATAATATGCAGTCATATAATACCACTATTCAATATATATCATACCGCCCTTGACATTGTTTGTAATATCGATTATATCATACTACCCTCCCACTATATACCGCCCTTCCATACATCGATTATATAATAGCGTTGTCATAAATATCTCCCACTTCTATATACATCTCTCCCACCGCTATATACATCTCCCATACGCTGTCTGTCCTATGTCTACATAATACATTCACAATACCGCCTTTCCTTTCCATACAGCGCTATCCATATAATACCACTGTGTCATACATATTCACGCCCCCTTTCATATTTAATATTACTGCCCTCCCATCTTTTATTACCGCCCTCCCACCATATATATACCGCCTCCACATTTTCAATACACATATATTTTCCTTCTTCAAACACAAAAAAAAAATATACATATATATATATATATTTTTTTGGTGCAGAATTCAGTGTATTTTTAGCAAGAGTTTTTGTCCCCTTTAATTGAGCAAATTTCCAGAATTGAAAGTTTTTTAGCAGAATTTTTTCCTCTTCAAAAGAATTTTTTCCAGCAAACTAATGCATTCTCTCATCTCTATTGTTGGGGTGGTTCTCTCCGGCAAAGAGAACTATCTTGAATGGTCTCGGAAGATTAAACACACACTCATTTTTAATGAGTTGTGGAGAGGAATTTGTGAAGGACAAGAAGGAAATCCACCAGCAAAGCCCACTTCAGACAAAGAGCTCGCCATTTGGGAAAACAAGAATTGCAAGGCCTATGCCTTGATTGCAGCTTCCGTAAATGAAGAGGTGAGTCGCCACATTTCATCATTCTCAAATGCCTATGATGCCTTGAGCAAGATAAAAGAACTCTATGACTCACATTCAGAATTAGAAAATGTTCAATTGATGATTAAGTTATTCAGTCTTGAAATGAAGAATGATGATCCCCTTGCTTTAGCTTCAGAAGTTAGATCTATCATGCATGATATTGAAAGCACTGGTGTAAAAATGGAAATACCTCTCATCGCATATGTTAAGGCATTATATCTGACTTACTCACATTATCTTGAGTCTTTGCAAGCAAGTGGGAACCTTGAGCATATCACCTTTGATACACTTGAGAAAAAGTTTGCAGAAAGAGAGAAAGCTTTCGGGAAGATGACAGTCCCTTCGTCTTCCGAAGAGGCTGCATACTTGGCACATAGAGAAAATATTCATGCTCCAGATTCATCCAGAGGAAGAGGTGACAGAAGAGGAAGAGGAAGAAAAAACTTCACAGAAAGGGGGGGCAGACAATCTGACAAATCCAATCTTCATTGCACATGTTGCAATAAAGATGGACATGATGCATCCAAATGCAGAACACCTTGGGAGAAAATTGAGCAGCAAAGAAATCAAGACAAAGGTAAAACTAACGACAAAGACAAAGGTAAAGCACCTGAATCCGCTCATTATGTTCTAGCACATTGTAACAATGGAGTAACTGAAGATTTGTTTGATGTTTCATTTACTTCATGGAGAGATGATTGGTTGCTAGATTCAGGAGCAACATGTCACATGACATTTAGAAAAGATTTTTTTGAAGAATTCACTGACAAAATTGATGGAGCAGTATATTTCGCAGATAAATCCAAACTCAAGCCATCAGGGCTTGGCATAGTCAGGCTTAAACTGCCTGGTCTTCCATATCATATCCTACATGAGGTTCTATACATCCCTGAGTTGAGGAGAAACTTGTTGTCCCTGTCCAAATCTGCTAGCAAGGACACTCCATTCACTTGTTTGATGGCAAGGCAGAGGTCAGAAAAGCATCAGATCACTCACTTGTCATGGAGGGAATAGAAGAAGGGAGACTCTTGAAGCTGAAAGTTTCATCTGCTCATGCTCAAAACTTTGCATTCAGTTCACATCATGATGAAGGTACATTCCCATCAAGTCTTTTATGGCATGCTAGATTTGGACACTTAAACTATGAAAGCCTTCATTTGTTGAAGAAAAATTGTGTTAATGGACTGCCTACAATTCCTAGGAAACCTAAGGAATGTGATGCTTGTATTCTAGGAAAGCATAGCAAACAACCATTTCATGATTCACACTCCAGAGCACATAGAAAACTTGAGCTTGTTCATTCAGATTTATGTGGCCCTATGCCTATTTCTTCAGCAAATGGAAATAAATACATGATGACATTTATTGATGACTACACCAGAATGTGTTGGATTTACTTATTGAAGAACAAGTCGGATGCTTTTCAAACATTCAAGAATTTTCATGCATGGATTGAAAATGATGCACAAACTAATATTGGCTCTCTACGTACTGATAATGGAAAAGAATACACTTCAAACGAATTTGAAAATTATCTTCGTCAACATGGAATAAAACATCAAACAACTGTGCCATATAATCCACAACAGAACGGTGTAGCTGAAAGAATGAACAGAACTATTTTAAATATGGTCCGCTCCATGTTATTTTTCAAGAATGTGAAATTGATGTTTTGGGTTGATGCAGTTCTATGTGTTGTTTACATAAAGAATAGGTGTCCTTCAAGTTCAATTAGAAACAAAACTCCTTTTGAAATGTGGCATGGCCACATTCCTTCGGTAAAGCATTTCAGGGTCTTTGGGTCCACCTGTTATGCATTGATACCCAAGGGTCAAAGGAACAAACTTGGTGCTAGAAGTAGAAAATGTATCTTCTTGGGGTACTCGAATACCTCCAAAGGATATCGTCTCTATGATGAAGAAAATAAGAAATTTGTAATAGCAAGAGATGTCATATTCCTTGAATCTTCCAAGAGGACAAGGTTGTTGAGCGGCAACTTGATCACCTGGACAGATTCACACATGCAAAGTCTTTCCAAGAATTTGATAATCAGATTCCACATCTTGAAGGGGGGATTCCGATATTGAATCAAACTGTGGAATCATGTCCTGAAGCACTCTCTTCCCCACATGAAGAAACAACTGCGGATGACACATTGGATGATGTGATTGACAGAATTGGGAGATTGAATCTTGGATCAATCCCAACTCAGTCAAATGACCAGCCTGGGCCATCTCAGAAAGGTCCTCCCAAATGGCTGACAAAGACACTTGAGAATGTTCATCCTGATGAGGTTGGAAAAACAGGAACAAGAAGTTCCACTGAACAAATCGAAGGTGATGTAGATAATTCTGATTCTCCTGTTGATATGGATATTGCTTATAATTGTGAATTGAGTTTGTCTACAGATCATGAACCAACTTCCTTCAAAGAAGCCGCTTCTCATGATGAATGGAAAGAAGCGATGCAGAAGGAGTATGATGCCTTGATAAAGAATGGCACTTGGAAGCTGTTTGATCCGCCTTTGGGAACAAACCCAATTGGCTGTAAGTGGGTCTACAAGAACAAGTATAAAGCAGATGGCTCACTTGACAAGCACAAGGCCAAGCTTGTGGCAAAAGGTTTCGCACAAAAAGAAGGAGTCGATTATGAAGAAACTTTTGCTCCCACAGCAAAATGGACCACCATCTGGACTCTCTTTGCCCTAGCAGCTCAGAATGGATGGAAAGTCCATTAGATGGATGTAAAAATAGCCTTTTTGAATGGAGATCTAAAGGAGAAAGTTTATATGTCCCAGCCAGAAGGATTTGTTGTAAAGGGTCAAGAACATAAAGTTTGCAAGCTTATAAAATCCTTGTATGGCCTCAAGCAAGCACCATGAGCCTGGTATGAGAAATTAACCGAGCATCTTCTGAAACTTGACTTCAAACATTTTGATCTTGATGATGCAACTTTGTTTGTTAAGAAAGTTGGAAAAACAGTTGTATATCTTGTGGTATATGTAGATGATATTTTGATAACAGGGAACAATGAGAGCTATATTGCATCCATGAAGAAAGAATTGAAGAAAGGTTTTGAAATGACTGATTTGGGTCATGTTCATTACTATCTGGGTATTGAAGTAATTCAACATCCTAGATTTATATTTCTTTCTCAAAAGAAGTACATTGGAGATCTCTTGAACAAGTTTGGCATGGATGAATGTAATCCCTTAACCACTCCAATGGAACAAAACTTGAAGCTCACATCTATTGAAGGGAAGGAATTTGAGGATGCAACTAAGTATAGATAGCTTGTAGGAAGTCTTATCTACCTGACCACCACCAGACCTGACATTTCATTTGTTGTTGGAATCCTCTCAAGGTTCATGCAAAAACCTTGTGAAGGACATTGGTCTGCTGCAAAAAGAGTGCTAAGGTACTTGAAGGGGACTCAAGACTTTGGACTCAAATATACATAGGTAGGCGACTTCAGCTTGATCGGATACTCTGATTCAGACTTTGATGGCGACAAAGAAATAGGGGTGTCTACTACAGGTTACACCATGAGTCTTGGATCAGGAGCTGTCTCATGGAGATCACGCAAATAGTCAGTTCCAGCAGATTCCACGACCGAGGCAGAATATGTGGCAGCAGTTGAAGCAACAAAGGAAATTGTGTGGCTCCGGAAAATCCTGGAATATTTTGCAGATGAAACAAATGTATTCCACACCACTCATGATCGACAACACTTCTGCAATAAAGTTGGCCAAGAACCCAAAGTTCCATGATCGAACAAAGCACATCAATACAAAATACCATCTAATTCGACATCATGTTCAGGCCAAAACCATCCATCTACATCATTGTTCCATAAATGAGCAAACTTCTGATATCTTCACCAAAGCACTTGGAAGAGAAAAGTTTGAAAAGTTCAGATCGATGCTTGGGCTCACCAACATCCCTTCAGATTAAAGGGGGGAATGTTGACACCTAATCCTATGGGATGGGTGTGAATATTTAATTCTGTATAATAAATAATATTAGGAAATAAGGAAGGCCAAGATTCATTGGGAGATGAATCCCAATAGCCTCACCTCCATGTATAAATGCATGTACATTCTTCAGCTAATACACATTCTGATTTGCGGAGTTACCTCCTTGTTTGACAATTGGTACAATGAATTATGCCACATAAATTGTGTGCTTTTGTTTAGGGTTACCACATATATCATAGCTTCAATGTTCTCCTTTCTAGCCTATAAACATGCATGGATACAACCCTTTCTTCATTGATGATTGTGAATATGTGCTTTAGATTTCGATTAAGGCCATTTGACATAGATTCATATTGACCTACTTGTCAAAGAGAAGTTTTTATAAGAGTGTTGAGTGGAAATTAAAATCCTTAATTGATATCAAAAGAGAGAGATAAGTGATGGTTACTATTTTAAGTCTTCTTCTTCTTTACCCTTGATAAAAATAGATGTAACTGTTGCAATCACAGAAAAGCCAACTAGATATGATCTTCAAACTGCCTTTCTTTCACCTTAGCTCTGATACCAAGTTGAGAAACCAATATGCTAGTAGCTTAAGGAAGGTTTATCTTAACTTAATAATTACTTTTGAAGGTTAGTTGCCTTTTTATTTGTTTTCTTCACGAGAGACAAATAACAAAAATATGCAAGATCCAAGCTAGGGTGAAACCCCACAAGGGGGAAACCCAATAAAATCCTCTTCTTATAGAATCATATCAAAGTGAGATACCCAAGACCAAAGACCAAGACAAAAACTGCCACAAAGACCTAAGTCAACCCTCCTTCAATCCATCTCCAACAGATCTTGGTCAACAAAATTCAAGATTGGTCAAACCTCATAAATCTGGTCATCTCCTGAAATTTCAACCCATGAAATTTTGGGTCTAAAATCCACATAAAATACCTCAGAGAACTCGCACATGTGAGCCGAAATTAGGCCACAAATCAGTTCATCCTCTCTCTCCTTTGACTGCCCTTTTTTTCCTTTGAATTTAGCTAGTTATCTTCTTCTTGGCACAAAATTCGATGTGAGTGAGTGAATACTCAAATGAGGTCAAGTGGTTCTATATATACACATCCAAGAGGTCAAATAACTGCGTCTCTGGGCCGACTTGGTTTATGGAGGACAAAATTGACTTTTTGGCTCAATAAAAAATTATTTTTCCCTTTCTTATAAGAAGTCAAAATGGGACATTGACTCAATAAAATTTCTTTGACTCGTGAGAAATTCTCTTTTGATTCAAATAACCCTGCATGCATGAAGAACATGCTTTAACTATAAAAGAAAAATAATAATAATAATAATTTTATTTTTCTTCTTTTGTTTTTATATGAAGTACATATTGATACAAGTACAATGATAATTATGAAGACCGTACCTAGTTACATTTCCAATAGTGGAAAGGTCGTGCCACTACAAAAGGGAGGACACGATCCAAGTGATTGTTTGACCTATACATGGAAAGGGAACTAAGCAATGTGAAGATAAAGTTGCACACATACAAGAAGAAGATTAATGCACTATCGAGGTGGGCCATGTTTTCACTATACAATAGGGTGGCCTGGTGACTATCATTTTTTTGTGTGAACCTCACCTTTCTATTACTGAAGTGAATTTTTACAATTCATAGAGCTCTATGTTATTGTTTTGCCCGCCAAGAAACCAGACCAGTAACATAGATTTATTGTCTCAAGGTTAAAAGTATCCCTCTTCAACGTTTTGACAAACAAAAAACAAGAATTTCTCCATAGAACATGAGTATACATGAAAGCTTGGATATAAGAGCTTTACTTTCCAGAGATATTACAATTTAAGAAAAACAAATTTTCCTTAACCATGACAACTAAAACAGAGAATTCAGATACCCAAAGACTTGGAAAAATTTTGGAGCTGGCCATAGGTGCCAAGTCTGGCTGCCACAAAGAACTAACACTGCCACAATCAAGCCATAAGGTGTGGGGCTCCCCAGGTAATTTCCCTCGCCTTTAGTTGACTTACGCACTTTAAAAACAGGAGCTACACCTAGTATAATCAACAATATTAATCAAAGTGCCTACACTAGACCACAATCACATAAAGCCATTATTGGAACACCATCTTGCACCGAAGCCAACAAAGGAGTAGTCGATGGAGACTGCTTATACTTGTTGGAAATACCGAGAGGGGAGTGAATCAATATTTCTTTTCAATTGTTAATTTTACCGGTTAGATCACTTATATTTAGAACACAAAATGAACAATGATGGAATAGATACTTTTATTAATTTCTTCTTTACAATAAGTATAATAATGATATAGGGCTCCAACCCTAGATGAAGACTCCAATCTTCCAAGCTCTAACCTGTATTGTGCCAAGCACCGACTTGGCCTTTCCAAGGCTCCAACCTTGTCAATTTGAGGCACCAACCTCTAGGGCTCCAACCCTATCTCTGGTACAAGCTCCGACCTAGTTTCTCGAGGACTCCAATCCTCTAGGGCTCCAACCCACTATTTCAATTTGTCAAGATAAGTTTGATGATCTTCAAGGCTCCCATTCTCTTCTGCACTCTGCCCTGACAATATCTTCACACTCAACAATGCCTTCTCCAAATCACTTCATCAATGACAACCTTGTCTTCTTAGAAGGTGTCTCCACTACTCTTCATTTCACCCAAACACTTTCTCGAAGGTTACATCATGATGGCTGCATCATTGTCTCCAAGATCAGCTAAATCTTCTCAACAATATGTCTTCAAATGGCTGCACTAAGCCTGCTCCAAAAGATTCTTTATTAGATCTGTACACCAACCTTCAGGGGGTCTTTAATATATTTCCAATATATACCAATCAAGAAGATCCCCAAGACTTCTTCACATTCACTTTAATATTTATTCACTAAGAGTCTTCTTGAAGACTACTCCAAACTATGGCCCAAGGAGGTTACTCTACGTCTTTGTTTGAACCTTCAACAGGTGGACTACCCAATTTCAAAAAAACTAAACCTTCACGAGGATCATCACAGAACTATCCATAGCAAAGGTGTGCTACATATCTGAGGAGAATAAGTAAATAAGTCTTGTTGGTCTGAGCCTCTTTATCGGTCTTCAAGGTGATATGGTGACTGTCCACTTGTCACAAATCGAAAACTTGAATGATGAATTTCCCAACCATTATTATTTTCTTGCTTCTGTCCTCTAATATGAGTCGTGACTTACCTCTGCAATTTTCTAGTCCGACTGTTCCACATCTACAAGGTTTGAGGTGTTTGTAATAAAGTCTGAGCTCTAAAACAAGTCTCCACAGGCAGGCAGTCCAAGGTATGTATCTTGAAAAAATGAGCTGCAATGGAGACTCTTCATAGATCCAAGATAGCATACAAATCCGAAGTGCAGTGGTCCGAGTTTTCCCAAGGATCACATGTCTGAGTTTACAAGGTATCTGAAGCTTGAACATATCTGTGGTTTCTTGATTTGAGGTAAGGAAGATATATCAACAATTCCAAGGAGGTGTTAACCTAAACAAATTCGAGTTCTGTAGCTGCACCAGAAGACAGTCCACATAGTGATGAGGGTTATTGTTGAAGTACTAATCCATAGGTACAAAGTGTATTACAATTATTACCATTGTAGTATGACCACAGATATACCCACTGAAGAAGGTCTAATGCTGTAAATACTCTTCAAAATTTTAGAAATATCGAAATTCTGAACTTTACAACGAATGTACCATGCTCTCTAGCACAAATCCAAGCTCATAAAGCAAACAGGAGCTCCTTTGATCCATAATCTGTGCCTCCTTCTAATTCTAGTTCACTGTCACAAGGGTCCCAGTTCTTTATATGCCTTTCAGGGATTTAAACAGTGATTTGATCTTAAAAAATTGCCCAAATAATGTTTTCATATCCTCCTCGGCCTCCTTTATCCTTCTGTTCTTATTATCTAAGATCTTGACCAAAATGGATGACTAAAATGAGAAGATCTGACTTGTATTTATATTGGTTTTGTGTTTAAGGTGAGGAGACATGTCACTAAGGCAGGCCAACTTGAGAACTAGGACAGGTCAGCTCCAAAACAGGAATAATTGTTGCACAACTTTAAAAATCAATATCTTCCTAACCACGGGGATTTTTGGGGCATATGAGGGCTTGTTGGAAAGAGGAAGGAGTCCTCTTTAAGATGTTGAATGAGCCATTTTTAAATGATGTCTTCAAGATGTCAAAAACGTAATTTTCTTTATGATTGTTTGGAATTTTTAGTGCAGAAGGTGATTAGGAAAGCAAGAGGTCATTAATGGCTTCTCCATTGTCATGTATCCAACAATTTCATTATACGTCATCAAGTATGGTGAGGTCATTCATGTCATATCTCCCATCATTTTTCATTTCATCATTATGTATGTCCTTATGTGTGGTAGTGTAGCATCAATCATGTTACCAACCGTGTTGTAGTATACCTAGGGGGGATAATATAGGGTACAGAGGGAGGTACCCAAGGGAATAATATGATGTAATAATATAAGAATGATAAATAATTGGGCCATAGTTAATAAATAAAGTGGTCAACCCACATTATGTAAGGGACCACATGTAGCTAGGGAATAAAGTGATATGCCCATTGTATTGGATGTATGGTATATAGATACCCATGGTATTGCATGTATGAAACTTATACAGAGGCTGGAGTCTCTCCATTGAGAGATGTCAAGGATTATTGTATGGGAAAGCATATGGCTTGTGGAGTGATCTCCTTCCTTAAGGATTGAATGTATGGTGTTGCCCTACCTTAAGGGTTTTGATATTAATGAAGATCTGAAGTTTTATCTTCTATGGTGTTATTTCTTGGGCATATTTTCCATTTCTATACATTTCCTTATCAGTTCTACTACACGTGTCATAGTGCAGCATCCATTAATTTCAATCCAGAGAGCTCATCACGAGATTTATATTTCATTAATGTGAGGTCATTCATGTATAGTCCTCCATATGTCATCAAGGGCTTGTATATTAGATACATCATTGGCACTTAAAGGCTAGATCACTACGAGCATTAATCATAGGCACATAATTGACATGGCATCTTTAGACTTCCTTATTGAGGGTAAGGACATCATCTAGGATCTAGGGAATCTTCATGGTTAGTTCAAGGACATCATCATTAGGGTATTATGATCAATGGGCATTTAGGCAACATCACACATCATAAGAATTTTCCATCACGAACAATGCGATATTTACATCAATGACAACCTTGATTAACAATCTCCCCTTTGACATCAATGGAAAAAGGTGTGCTCGAGTACTCCCCCTATGAAGCTTCTTCTCTTTATCATATTTTCTTCGTCAATAATAGTTATTCATAGGTACAATGCTCCCCCTATCATGGTGCTCTTCTTTTTGGCAATGTGTTCCATGATATATGTGTTTACATTTCTCCATGGATGAACCACCTCCCCCTGCATGCATAAGCTCTTCTAGCTCCTTTAGTCAAGAAATATTGTTGCCTTGTGATCAAGTGGAAGAAATCTTCACAATTTAATTATTTTCTTCAATGGAGTTACTCCTGAGAGATGGATTGTCAATATTTTCCAAGTGTGACTCATGATGGATTCCATAACACCTTTTCACGGAAGACTTCTGCAAGAATAGTCATGAGTCACCAGCTCCCCCTAATAGTATGCATGGTCTCCTTTTTGGAAGAGACTCATCATCAAACACTTGAAATATCACATTTTTCCATGGATGTCTTCATCAAATCAACAACATGTGTCATTGGTTGGAGTATTCAAGAGACTTTCGGATCCAATTTGCTTCCTTTTCCACACTTGTGTAACTTTCTTCTCTAGCTTGGTTGTCACAGTTTTAGCTTGTTTAGGGACCCAAGTCAAGTTACAATCACGAGCCATATGTCCAATTTTATGGAAAATGAAGCATTCCATTCTGCTCATAAATGAGGATGCATGATTTCTTCTTTCAAATCTGCTTCTAGGGGATTTACGGGCACCATTAAATCTGTCCTTTTGGTATGCCCTACAATCCTTTGTCATATGCCCAAAGTTTGTACAAGAATAGAAATAACCAAAAAATATACTTTGGTACCTGGGAGATGAAGAGTTCCTTGAAGTACTTCTGAAGTATTTTTGCCTTGGAATTATTTCATGATATTAATTTCCATTTGTATTCCTGACATCATCTGTAAATCTCCTTGGAGTAGGGTTTCTTCTAATGTCATCTTGACTCTTGCCTTTGTTGGAACTAGGAGTATCATTTCTTCTTGGCTTCCTCACATCCCTATTGTTTGAAGCGTTATCATTCTTGCTTGAGGGTTCACCTGCATAGCCAAGACCTAATTTATCAAGGGGGGATCTAGGATGACTTAGGATGTACACTAGGGTTTGAGAACTCTTCAAGTTCTTATTTATCAAGTCAACTTCCTTTTTAAGGCAGACAATTTCTCCTTTCAAATTTTCACAATATTCATCTTTCATGACTAGTTGCTTCTTCATTTCTTCCATCATCCTTGTTGCTTCGTGTGCTTCCTTTTTAAGGGGTATGATATTTGATTTCATTATGAAGACCTCTTCATTATTCTTTGATATACTTCTCTCCATTTCTTCTTTTATTTTTGTAGCTTCACATGTTTAGGCCTTGAGAAGATTGATGTCTGGTTTTAGTTTGAATATTTCTTCATCCTTTTCTTCTAGTTGGCATATCATGGTGTTTCTCTCATTTTATGCTTCATCAACTTGTCCTTCTATGAATGCCAAAGTTTACATCACCTTCTCGGCTCCTTGTGCTTGTTTCCTTGCTTCTTCTAGTTGAGGGCTAAGAGAGGAGATCTCTTCCTTGTATTGAACAATCTCTGCTTCAAGATTGTTCAAGCTCTTAAGTCTTTGTTCAAGGTAGCTTGACAAAGCTTCTTCCATTTTCTTTGCCTTATCCAATTGATTTGTCATAGATATGAATTCTTCATGATGCTTTCTTTTGTTTTGATGAAATTCATCCTTAAGTTTGGCGAGCTCCTCATCTCTTTCTTGTACTTGAAGCTTGACAAAGTCAACTTCCTTCCTTGACTTGTCTTGGTCACCATCTTGTGCTTTCTTCTTAAGTTCCTCATTTTCATTTTTCAACCTGTTAATCTCTTCCATGGAAGCCATAAGTTTATTCAAGAAATATTCTTCAAATTCTTCTTTTTTCTCTTCATCTTCTAGGTCTTCTTTAGCCTTGTTGTCGTCTCTCTTATCTTCGGCTTCCTTGATGGATTTTGGACTTCTTTCTTGTTTTCTGTAATATTCTTGACTAAAGATCATTTTCAATGCTCCTTTTGAGCAAAGATCATGAAGTTTGTCCCATATGAATTTTGCTGACGAACATTTTTCAAAATTGGCCTTCACAGAATTTGGTAACCCATTCAAATTCACCTTCATTTCTCTTGTATTGTACTCCTTGGATTCTTCATCCATCATGTCATCAGTAATGACTGATTTCCAAACTTCAATTCCTTGAGTCTTCAAGAAATTCCTCATTATTGCCTCCCATATATCAAAGTTTCCATTAAACAATGGATCCTTCACAAATTGGTTGACTTCAATTTCAATGGTTGAGGAAGACACATAATTAGGAGGATTGGAGATTTTCTTCCTTGGCTTATCCATTTGTGTTCTAATGATCAACCTTCAAGCTGTTAGGATTTGAGTGAAGGTACTGGCTCTGATCCCAATTGTTGGAAATACTAAGAGGGGGGTGAATCAATATTTCTTTTCAATTGTTAATTTTACCAATTAGATCACTTATATTTAGAACACAAAATGAACAATGATGGAATAGATACTTTTATTAATTTATTATTTACAATAAGTAAAGTATAATAATGATACAGGGCTCCAACCCTAGATGAAGACTCTAATATTCCAGGCTCCAACCTGTATTGTGCCAAGCACCGACTTGGTCTTTCCAAGGCTCCAACCTTGTCAATTTGAGGCATCAACATCTAGGGCTCCAACCATATCTCTGGTACAGGCTCCGACCTAGTTTCTCAAGGACTCCAATCCTCTAGGGCTCCAACCCACTGTTTCAATTTGTCAAGATAGGTTTGATGATCTTCAAGGCTCCCATTATCTTCTGCACTCTACCCTGACAATACTAACAAAGAAAGAAGTGGTTTGAAGCAGAACAACGGTGACGAAACTTAGAAAGACCTACTTAGAAATTAAAATTATGAATAGAGTCCACAATAGTATAAAATTTGGTTGTGTTGGGTTGCTCGCTAAATCGGAATTGTCAATAACCAACTAGGCCAAACTATCCTTCCAATCGCAAAGTAGAAACCATAGAATCCTGGAATGCGAGAAGCAGGAAAACCATAAGGAAAAATAAATTTTTGGTTAACCGAAAGGAGGTAGAATGATAACCTAGAAATTTGAATTATAATTATATGTCTAGGTGGTCAACCAAATCTCCACCATGCCAACCCAGGGGGATGAATATTGTCGAGCTAGGGGAGGATGATGATGGAAACTCTCCAAGTTTGAGTGTGCCAATGCAATGCCAACCATCAGAATCAAAGACATGATGAAAATAATGGGCATGGCGACCATGTAATAGAAACTCCTAGGCGTCGAGCATAATTAATAGAGGTGACGAATACAATATACCAAACACCAAGCATATAGGTGGGCTTAAAGGCTTGTGTTGAGCAACTGTGATGCCATCATAGTACTACCTTGAGGAAATTCACATTAGGTAATGATGGAGCTGCATAATGAGATTGTAGATGATGGGAATGACAACGTACGAGAAGTAGGCGTGGGTATACTTTCCTATCGTGCCTGAATTTAATCGAGACTGCCAGATTGTCGAGAGGTTTGTGCCATGACCCAAATGGCTTACAAAGCCACTCAAGCCTGTCATTTGTCAGACATTTGGAAATTATGGACGCCCGTCGTGGGGGGTGGCTTAGTGACTATTGAAGGAGCCATGGAGAGAGTGATTTGAACAACTGACCCAAGCAACATCTCCAGTGCATGATGCACTTATGCATTGGTTATTGGAGGATTCTCGTAGCTTGATTATTTTATGGGTAGAAAATAAGAGAAATGTGGGAATAATTTGAACTCTAGGAAAAATATGGATACACATCCACAAGAATAGGACAAAAGGAGTCTATCAAACAGGTTCTTCAAGACCCCCGTGTTGAACCCTTAGTTAAACTGAGAGGGGGGGGGTGAATCAGTTAAACACATTCATGGACTTTTAAAACTTTTTTTTTCATAAAACTTATTTACACCTTCATTTCATATTCAACTTAATATATGAGTAGTCTTAGAATGTGAGCAGTAGGTATTAATATAATGTAACAACAGACTTAATATGATAGCATCAAGTATTAAGTAGATTAGATAAACCAGATCAGCACATAAAAATCATGCACAGAGACACCAGATATACGTGGAAACCCATAAAGGGAGAAAACCACATCTTATTATTGTTGTGATGTAAAGGCAAGCTCCAACTCCCTCTCACCAATGGTTTTCTGTAAGCACCAACCTACAGGAGGCTCGTACCGTGGTTATCTTTCACGCACCTTCCTCATACGGCCACCGTCCGATGGCTCCCTGTTGAAAATGTAGCAAGATGATGGAGCTTAGTGAAATGAAGTCGCTTTCACTAAGTGGGCCCGCAGGCAAATTCTGGCGCAAAATCTATTTTTCGACTATGTATATTTTTAGACATATGGATCATGGTCCGGGGATTGCAATATGTTATTCTTGGAGTATTGGTCATGTTGGTAAAAATATATGGGACTCTATTTTTTGGACCTATAGGTCGAAGTCTATTTTTAGACTGCCTCTCCTTAAAATAGGGAGGTCAAATATTATTTACCCTTAATAATATTTGGACTATAAACTTCAGTTTACTCTCTTGGAGCACTTCAGTTCGAGCCTTGGAAGTGGCTCATGCATCTGACAGAGGAATCACGTGATTCCCAAGGGTTTGGTGAGCACATGCATGGTTGACTTCAGTTAGGACTTCAGTGGCAGAAGTTTGGTGGAGTTAATGAGACAGCTAGTGGAGTTGTGTTCGGTTTAATTTAGTTGAACCGGTTGAGATTAGTTTAACTAGCTAATCAACTAGTTATGAGTGGAGTGAATTAAATATTATTTAATTCATTAATTAGTAACTCATTATTCAACTCAAGAACACATCAGCTCACTACAGTGCATGATCAGTTCAGTGGAGACCAGTGAAAGAGGTAGATGAAAGGGTGGAGTTAGCTATCAGTGGCGACATCAGTTGTGCATGAGATTTGAACCACACTTGGAGGAATTTCCCATGATGATTGCGCTGTCAAGCCAAGGAGATTCGAACCTTGGATCTCTATATAGACAGGCCATGATTGCGCAATAGAGGCAAGGCAATTAGTGGTGATTTTTGAACCAGTAACCTGTTCAAAACCAAGCTAGTTTGTGTGTAACTTCATGAGATAGTACTGAGTACTTGTGAGGAGTATTGTACTGAGTTGTTACATGATTTCTCCATTATAATATACACAATAGCTGCGGGGTTTTCAGCTATAATCTTTCCCCATACATATTGTGTTAATGTGTACGATGATTTGATGTGTTATCGCTTGATTTTATTTCCGCATGTGTATGGACCGAGTGGAAGAGATTATGTGTTGCATATGAATTCGAATTGATATGTGATCGGATAGTCTGGTGGATAATCGATCATTATTCAAATAAATTTCTACATGGTATCAGAGAGCTATTGGAAGGTAGATCGATCATCATAGTGATTACAAACTTATTTCTAGAGACAAAAGTCTCCAGACAAGTGCTGTGTAGCTCCGCATTCATCTTTCTTCTAAAGTGAAAGGTCCTGGTAAATGCCCCTTGCAGTCGATCTCTGTGCTAGAAATAGTTTGTTCTCACGATCTAGAGCGGTTGAGCTTTGAGGTGGAATTCGAAATTTTGCAGCAGTTTTGTTTTCTTGGTGTCGGTGTTGAAAATGTCTTTCAACGGTTTGCGACTCGAATATGCTCTTGAAGGCAGTTCGAATTATGTTGCATGGAAGGATCGCATGGAGGCAGTATTAGAAGGTAATGGTCTGAAGGAGTTCGTAGATACAGATGTCCAAAAGCCCACTGATCCTGCTGAAGTCGAAGCATGGCAAAAGAAGATGGCGAAATGTCGAAGGATCCTGTTGGAGGGCGTCAAGGATCATATTGTATTCAGCCTGCATGGAAAGGCTTCTCCATATTTAATGTGGAAAGATTTGACGGATCTATTCCAGAGTAAGAGCGACCAAAGGAAGCTGGCGCTCAAAGATAAGCTCAAGAACATCAAGATGGAGAAAGGCGACAGTATCGCCAAATACCTCACGAAGTTCACTTAATGCAGAGATGAGCTGGGAAGTGTGGGGGTGATTGTCGAAGACGAGGACATGGTCGACTTGGCTCTCCTTGGTCTTCCGAAGGCCTGGCACTCATACCAAGATAGTGTCAATGGTCGGGAGAAGCTGCCGGGATGGGAGCGCCTTTGGGCGAATCTCATGCAGGAGGAGATAAGGAGGACTACTCGAGATGGATCTTCATCAAAGGGAGATGATGAAGAAAATTGCGCTTTGGTGGCCAAAGCAAAGAAGGGGAAGGGTAAGAAAACTTCTCATTCCGGTGCAAAGGGCAAGAAGCAGGATATGGCGAAAGTGAAGTGTTTTCACTGCCATGATCACGGACATTATGCTACCAATTGTCCAAAGAAGAAGAAGAATAAGCAAGCAGGAAGATCTGCAGATGGAGAAGCTTTGGCTTCACAGTTCGAGCTTGACTTTTCACTGATTGCATGCTTGGTTTCAAGTGTGATGGGATCGGTGTGGTTCTTGGACAGCGGAGCGTCATTTCATATGACGGGAGATCGGGAGTTGTTCTCAGATCTAGAGGACAAGGATTTGGGTATGCACATCGAGATGGGCGATGACGGTAGATATGTTGCGATCGTACGACCATCTCCTTCGTAGGAGTCCGTAAACCCTTTGTATTGAGGGATGTCATGCATGTACCTCGGATTGAAGAAGAACTTGATCTCTCGTGGCGATGTTGGAGGATAAGGGGTATGATGTGGTCTTCGCCGAAGGAAAGCCTTCCCGCGCAAGAAGACCACTGGAGAGACCCAAGATAGGGGTTCGTACCAAGAACCTTTATCGTTGCAGATGGTCGCGCACTATGGCATGCAAAGCGGGAGAAGTGGTGAGCCGGGATGATGAGGGCGAACTCGTGGCAATGTGAGATTGGGCCACCTTCACCATGGAGCTTAAAGATTCTCAGCCAGATTTCTACCTTAGTTATGGGCACCCGTGCCGCCGACTGGGCAAGGTGTACCTTGGGGACGTATGTGAAAGCCACCTTTCACGAGAAGGATAGTCACGCCACGACGATCCTTGAGAGATTTCACACAGACGTGTGTGGTCCTTTCTCAGTTGCTTCGACAGCAAAGCACAAGTATTATGTGATCTTTGTTGATGATTTCTCTTGAAAGTGTTGGATCTTCTTCATGCAGAAGAAGAGCGATACATTCGCGAAGTTCTGTGAGTTTAAAGCACTGGTCAAGAAGGAGTCGGGGAAGAAGGTGATTGCTCTAAGGAGTGATAACGGTGGTGAATTCATCTCGGCTGAATTCAAGGAGTTCTGCAGCGCAGAAGGGATTCAGAGAGAGCTCATCGCACCCCATAACCCACAGCAGAACGGGGTGGCTGAGCGGAAGAACAGAACGATCGTGGGTGCTGCACGGGCGATGTTGCATGATCAGGGCCTACCCCTTCACTTGTGGGCCGAGGCATGCAATACAACAGTGTATGTGCAGAACCGTTGTCCTCACAAGGTTCTTGGCATGAGTACACCGGAGGAGGCTTATTCTGGCAAGAGGCCTGATATTTCCCATTTGCGGATCTTTGGTTCTCCTGTCTACATGCATGTGACGAAGGATGTGAGAAGGAAGCTAGATCCGACCGCAGAGGTTGGAATATTTGTGGGGTACACTGATACACTTCACAACTACCGAGTGTATTTTTCAGACAGTCGCAAGACTGTTGTGCGACGGGATATAAAATTTCAAGAGGAGAAAGCCATGCAGTGTTCGCTTGAGAGGGAGCCACACTTGCATGCAGATGAGGAGCTGTTAGTTCCTAAGGAGGAGCTTCCGGATGTGGATCAGCCACAAGAGGAGGTTCAGGAGGTGGAAGAAACTACCCAGGCAGCGCCAACCATCAGAGGGCGCATGCGCACTACAGAAGCTGAGCGACTGGCTCGGGATGCAGAGAAGGTTGTAGGACCACCTACAGCACAGCGCAGACAGAGACAGTCACTAGATCGGTACACTGGATACATGGCTCTTATGAGTCAATGTGTTGTGACGGAGCCATCCTCTTTTGAGGAAGCTGTGGAGGAACCCACATGGGTTGATGCCATGATCGAAGAATATGATTCGATCGTCAGGAACAGTGCATGGGAGATTGTCCCAAGACCGGTGGGGAAATCAGTGGTGGGTTCGCGATGGATCTACAAGGTGAAGCAGGCGGATGACGGGAGTGTGGAGAAGTACAAGGAGAGATTTGTCGCCCGTGGTTTTTCACAGATCGAGGGGATCGATTATGAGGAGACTTTTGCACCTGTCACAAGGTACTCTTCCATACGGACGATCCTTGCTCTCTCAGTGCAAATGGGGTGGCACATTCATCAGATGGATGTGAAGACTGCGTTCCTTAATGGAGTTATCGAGGAGGAGGTGTACATAGAGTAGCCTGAAGGTTTCGAGATCTTCAACAGTGAGTCGCATGTGTGCCGACTCAAGAGAGCACTGTACGGGCTGAAGCAAGCACCTCGTGCTTGGTACACTCGGATAGACAGCTACTTCACCGGGCTTGGATTATCCAAGAGTGAGGCGGATCCAAACCTGTACCAGATTGTGGTGGAGGGGAAGCTGTTGATCATCGTACTGTATGTAGATGATCCGATTTTGACTGGCGATGAGCAGTTGATACTTTCATGCAAGGAGGATCTTGCACGAGAGTTTGAGATGAAGGACTTGGGCATCCTTCATTATTTCCTCGGATTGGAGATTTGGCAGCGCAGTGGAGGACTGTTTGTTTCTCAGGGCAAGTATGCCCGGGAGATTCTGGAGAGGTTCAACATGCAAGGCTGCAAGCCTGTTGACACTCCTCTTCCTGGTGGTTGGAGGAAGGAGGATGCTACTTCAGCGGAGGTAGTGGATGCCACTATCTATCGACAGTTGGTGGGGTCGCTTATGTATCTGGTCAATACACGACCCGATATATGCTATGCAGTTAACCAGCTTTCGCAAGCTATGGCTAAGCCTACCAAGCTCTTTTGGAAGGCAAGCAAGCATGTATTGCGCTATATTAGAGGCACATCGGGATATGGTCTATGGTACAGACAGGAGGATGGAGTGAAGCTTTCTGGCTTCACTGATGCAGATTGGGCAGGGAGCCCAACGGACCGGAAGAGCACATCCGGAGGAGTTTTCAGCATTGGGTCGACAGCAGTTTCCTGGTACAGCAGGAAGCAGAGATCCGTGGCACTCAGTTCAGCAGAGGCCGAGTACATGGCAGCTAGCTTGGCTGCATGCGAGGCTATTTCGATGAGGAAGATCCTCGCAGGATTGTTCAGGTTGCATTTGGAGCCTACAGTGATCTACTGTGATAACCAGAGTTGCATTAAACTCTCGGCTAATCCAGTATTTCATGATAGGTCCAAACACATCGACATCAAGTACCATCATATCAGATATTGTGTTCAGCGGAGAATCATGATGCTTTCATATGTTCCCACGGAGGATCAGGATGCCGACATCCTGACGAAGGCGCTCACCAGGAGCAAGTTCGAATTCCACAGAGGCAGGATAGGTGTTGCAGATAATCCATATCTTGCTGAGAGGGAGTGTTGAAAATGCAGCAAGATGATGGAGCTTAGTGAAATGAAGTCGCCTTCACTAAGTGGGCCCGCAGGCAAATTCTGGCGCAAAATCTATTTTTAGACTATGTCTATTTTTAGACATATGGATCATGGTCCGGGGATTGCAGTATGTTATTCTTGGAGTATTGCTCATGTTGGTAAAAATAGATGGGACTCTATTTTTTGGACTTATAGGTCGAATTCTATTTTTAGACTGCCTCTCCTTAAAATAGGGAAGTCAAATATTATTTACCCTTAATAATATTTAGACTATAAACTTCAGTTTACTCTCTTGGAGCACTTCAGTTCGAGCCTTGGAAGTGGCTCATGCATCCGACAGAGGAATTACGCTATTCCCAAGGGTTTGGTGACACATGCATGGTTGACTTCAGTTAGGACTTCAGTGGCAGAAGTTTGGTGGAGTTAATGAGACAGCTAGTGGAGTTGTGTTCTGTTTATTTTAGTTGAACTGGTTGAGATTAGTTTAACTAGCTAATCAATTAGTTATAAGTGGATTGAATTAAATATTATTTAATTCATTAATTAGTAACTCATTATTCAACTCAAGAACACATCAGTTCACTACAGTGCATGATCAGTTCAGTGGAGACCAATGAAAGAGGTAGATGAAAGGGTGGAGTTAGCTATCAGTGGCGACATCAGTTGTGCATGAGATTTGCACCACACTTGGAGGAATTGCCCATGATGATTGCGTTGCCAAGCCAAGGAGATTTGAACCTTGGATCTCTATATAGATAGGCCATGATTGCGCAATAGAGGCAAGGCAATTAGTGGTGAGTTTTGAACCAGTAACTTGTTCAAAACCAAGCTAGTTTGTGTGTAACTTCATGAGAAAGTACTGAGTACTTGTGAGGAGTATTGTACTGAGTTTGTTACATTATTTCTCCATTATAATATACACAATAGCTGCGGGGTTTTCAGCTATAAGCTTTCCCCATACATACTGTGTTAATGTGTATGATGAATTGATGTGCTATCGCTTGTTTTATTTCCGCATGTGTGATGATCTGAGTGGAAGAGATTATGTGTTGCATATGAATTCGAATTTATATGTGATCAGGATAGTCTCGGTGGATAATTGATCATTATTCAGCAAATTTCTACATGGTATCGGAGCTATTGAAGCAGAGATTGATCATCATAGTGATTACAAACTTATTTCGGTAGACAGAGTCTGCATGCGGGCCAGGTAGCCTCCGGATTCATCTTTCTTCGGAAAGTGAAAGGTCTGGTAAATGCCCCTTGCAGTCGATCTCCGTGCTAGAAATAATTTGTTCTCACAGATCTAGAGCGGTTGAGCTTTGAGGTGGAATTCGAAATTTTGCAGCAGTTTTGTTTTCTTGGTGCCGGTGTTGAAAATGTCTTTCAACGGTTTGCGACTCGAATATGCTCTTGAAGGCAGTTCGAATTATGTTGCATGGAAGGATCGCATGAAGGCAGTATTAGAAGATAATGGTCTGAAGGAGTTCGTAGATACGGATGTCCAAAAGCCCACTGATCCTGCTGAAGTCGATGCATGGCAAAAGAAGATGGCGAAGTGTCGAAGGATCCTGTTGGAGGGCATCAAGGATCATATTGTATCCAGCCTGCATGGAAAGGCTACTCCATATTTAATGTGGAAAGCTTTAACGGATCTATTCCAGAGTAAGAGCGACCAAAGGAAGCTGGCGCTCAAAGATAAGCTCAGGAACATCAAGATGGAGAAGGGCGACAGTATCGCCAAATACCTCACGAAGTTCACTCAATGCAGAGATGAGCTGGGAAGTGTGGGGGTAACTATCGAAGACGAGGACATGGTCGACCTAGCTCTCCTTGGTCTTCCGAAGGCTTGGCACTCATATCAAGATAGTGTCAATGGTCAGGATAAGCTGCCGGGATGGGAGCGCCTTTGGGCGGATCTGATGCAGGAGGAGATAAGGAGGACTACTCGAGATGGATCTTCATCAAAGGGAGCCGATGAAGAAAATTGCGCTTTGGTGGCCAAAGCAAAGAAGGGGAAGGGTAAGAAAACCTCTCATTCTGGTGCAAAGGGCAAGAAGCAGGATATGGCGAAAGTGAAGTGTTTTCACTGCCATGATCACGGACATTATGCTACCAATTGTCCAAAGAAGAAGGAGAACAAGCAAGCGGGAAGATCTGCAGATGGAGAAGCTTTGGCTTCACAGTTCGAGCTTGACTTTTCACTGATTGCATGCTTGGTTTCAAGTGTGATGGGATCGGTGTGGTTCTTGGACAGCGGTGCGTCATTTCATATGACGCGAGATCGGGAGTTGTTCTCAGATCTGGAGGACAAGGATTTGGGTATGCACATCGAGATGGGCGATGACGGTAGATACAGTGCGACTGGTATCGGTACCGTATCCTTTCAGAGGGAGTCTGGTAAACCCTTTGTCTTAAAGGATGTCATGCATGTACCTAGATTGAAGAAGAACCTGATTTCAGTAGCGATGTTGGAGGATAAGGGGTATGATGTGGTCTTCAGCGAAGGAAAAGCCTTCCTGCGCAATAAGACTACTGGAGAGACCCGGAAGATAGGGGTTCGAACCAAGAACCTTTATCAGTTGCAGGTAGATGGCTGCGCAGCTATGGCATGCAAGGCGGGAGAAGTGGTGAGCCGGGATGATGAGGGCGAACTGTGGCACAGGAGATTGGGCTACCTTCACCATGGAGCTTTGAAGATTCTGCAGCAGATTTCTACTGGACTTCCTAAGGGCACCCTTGCGCAGTCAGATCAGTGCAAGGGGTGTACTTTAGGGAAGTATGTGAAAGCCACCTTTCACGAGAAGGATAGTCGTGCCACGATGATCCTTGAGAGAGTTCACACAAACGTGTGTGGTCCTTTCTCAGTTGCTTCGACAGCAAAGCACAAGTATTATGTGATCTTTGTTGATGATTTATTTCGAAAGTGCTGGATCTTCTTCATGCAGAAGAAGAGCGATACATTCGCGAAGTTCTGTGAGTTTAAAGCACTGGTCGAGAAGGAGTTGAGGAAGAAGGTGATTTCTCTAAGGAGTGATAATGGTGGTGAATTCATCTCGGCTGAATTCAAGGAGTTCTGCAGCGCAGAAGGGATTCGGAGAGAGCTCATCGCACCCCATAACCCACAGCAGAACGGGGTGGCTGAGCGAAAGAACAGAACGATCATGGGTGCTGCACGGGCGATGTTGCATGATCAGGGCCTACCCCTTCACTTGTGGGCTGAGGCATGCAATACAGCAGTGTATGTGCATAACCGTTGTCCTCACAAGGTTCTTGGCATGAGTACACCGGAGGAGGCTTATTCTGGCAAGAGGCCTGATATTTCCCATTTGCGGATCTTTGGTTCTCCTATCTACATGCATGTGACGAAGGATGCGAGAAGGAAGCTGGATCCAACTGCTGAGGTTGGAATATTTGTGGGGTACACTGATACACCTCACAACTACCGGGTGTATTTGTCAGACAGTCGCAAGACTGTTGTGCGACGGGATATAAAATTTCATGAGGAGAAAGCCATGCAGTGTTCGCTTGAGAGGGAGCTACACTTGCATGCAGATGAGGAGCTGTTAGTTCCTAAGGAGGAGCTTCCGGATGTGGATCAGCCACAAGAGGAGGTTCAGGAGGTTGAAGAAACCACCCAGGCAGCGCCAACCATCAGAGGGCGCATGCGCACTACAGAAGCTGAGCGACTGGCTCGGGATGCAGAGAAGGTTGTAGGACCACCTACAACACAGCGCAGACAGAGACAGTCACCGGATCGGTACACTGGATACATGGCTCTCGTGAGTCAATGTGTTGTGACGGAGCCATCCTCTTTTGAGGAAGCCGTGGAGGAACCCGCATGGGTTGATGCCATGATCGAAGAATATGATTCGATCATCAGGAACAGTGCATGGGAGATTTTCCCAAGACCGGTTGGGAAATCAGTGGTAGGTTCGCGATGGATCTACAAGGTGAAGCAGGCAGCTGACGGGAGTGTGGAGAAGTACAAGGCGAGATTTGTCGCCCGTGGCTTCTCACAGATCGAGGGGATTGACTATGAGGAGACTTTTGCACCTGTCGCAAGGTACTCTTCCATACGGACAATCCTTGCTCTCTCAGCGCAGATGGGGTGGCACATTCATCAGATGGATGTGAAGACTGCGTTCCTCAATGGAGTTATTGAGGAAGAGGTGTACATAGAGCAGCCTGAAGGTTTTGAGATCTTCAGCAGTGATTCACATGTGTGCCGACTCAAGAGAGCACTGTACGGGCTGAAGCAAGCACCTCGTGCTTGGTACACTCGGATAGACAGCTACTTCACCGGGCTTGGATTCTCCAAGAGTGAGGCGGATCCAAACCTGTACCAGATTGTGGTGGAGGGGAAGCTGTTGATCATCGTACCGTATGTAGATGATCTGATTTTGACTGGCGATGAGCAGTTGATACTTTCATGCAAGGAGGATCTTGCACGAGAGTTTGAGATGAAGGACTTGGGCATCCTTCATTATTTCCTGGGATTGGAGATTTGGCAGCGCAGCGGAGGACTGTTTGTTTCTCAGGGCAAGTATGCCCGGGAGATTTTGGAGAGGTTCAACATGCGAGGCTGCAAGCTTGTTGACACTCCTCTTCCTGGTGGTTGGAGGAAGGAGGATGCTACTTCAGCGGAGGTAGTGGATGCCACTGTCTATCGACAGTTGGTGGGGTCGCTTATGTATCTGGTCAATACACGACCCGATATATGCTATGCAGTTAACCATCTTTCGCAAGCTATGGTTAAGCCTACCAAGCTCTTTTGGAAGGCAGGTAAGCATGTATTACGCTATATCATAGGCACATCGGGATATGGTCTATGGTACAGACAGGAGGATGGAGCGAAGCTTTCCGGCTTCACTGATGCAGATTGGGAAGGGAGCCCAACTGACCGGAACATCACATCTGGAGGAGTTTTCAGCATTGGGTCGACAGTAGTTTCCTGGTACAGTAGGAAGCAAAGATCCGTGGCACTCAGTTCAGCAGAGGCCGAGTACATGGCAGCTAGCTTGGCTGCATGCGAGGCTATTTGGATGAGGAAGATCCTCGCAGGATTGTTCAGGTTGCATTTGGAGCCTACAATGATTTACTGTGATAACCAGAGTTGCATTAAACTCTCGGCTAATCCAGTATTTCATGATAGATCCAAACACATCGACATCATGTACCATCATATCAGAGATTGTGTTCAGCGGAGAATCATGATGCTTTCATATGTTCCCACGGAGGATCAGGATGCCGACATCCTGACGAAGGCGCTCACCAAGAGCAAGTTCGAATTCCACAAAGGCAGGATAGGGGTTGCAGATAATCCATATCTTGCTGAGAGGGAGTGTTGAAAATGCAGCAAGATGATGGAGCTTAGTGAAATGAAGTCGCCTTCACTAAGTGGGCCCGCAGGCAAATTCTGGCGCAAAATCTATTTTTAGACTATGTCTATTTTTAGACATATGGAGCATGGTCCGGGGATTGCAGTATGTTATTCTTGGAGTATTGGTCATGTTGGTAAAAATAGATGGACCTTTATTTTTTGGACCTATAGGTCGAAGTCTATTTTTAGACTGCCTATCCTAAAAATAGGGAAGTCAAATATTATTTACCCTTAATAATATTTGGACTATAAACTTCAGTTTACTCTCTTGGAGCACTTCAGTTCGAGCCTTGGAAGTGGCTCATGCATCTGAAAGAGGAATTAAACTATTCCCAAGGGTTTTGTGAGCACATGCATGGTTGACTTCAGTTAGGACTTCAGTGGCAGAAGTTTGGTGGAGTTAATGAGACAGCTAGTGGAGTTGTGTTCGGTTTAATTTAGTTGAACTGGTTGAGATTAGTTTAACTAGCTAATCAACTAGTTAGGAGTGGAGTGAATTAAATATTATTTAATTCATTAATTAGTAACTCATTATTCAACTCAAGAACACATCAGTTCACTACAGTGCATGGACAGTTCAGTGGAGACCAGTGAAAGAGGTAGAGGAAAGGGTGGAGTTAGCTATCAGTGGCGACATCAGTTGTGCATGAGATTTGCACCACACTTGGAGGAATTTCCCATGATGATTGCGCTGTCAAGCCAAGGAGATTCGAACCTTGGATCTCTATATAGACAGGCCTAGATTGCGCAATAGAGGCAAGGCAATTGGCGGTGAGTTTTGAACCAGTAACCTGTTCAAAACTGAGCTAGATTGTGAGTAACTTCATGAGAAAGTACTGAGTACTTGTGAGGAGTATTGTACCGAGTTTGTTACATGATTTCTCCATTATAATATACACAATAGCTGCGGGGTTTTCAGCTATAATCTTTCCCCATACATACTGTGTTAATGTGTATGATGAATTGATGTGCTATCGCTTGTTTTATTTCCGCATGTGTGATGATCTGAGTGGAAGAGATTATGTGTTGCATATGAATTCGAATTGATATGTGATCAGAATAGTCTCGGTGGATAATTAATCATTATTCAGCAAATTTCTACATGGTATCGGAGCTATTGAAGCAGAGATTGATCATCACAGTGATTACAAACTTATTTCGGTAGACAGAGTCTGCATGCGGGCCAGGTAGCCTCCGGATTCATCTTTCTTCGGAAAGTGAAAGGTCTAGTAAATGCCCCTTGCAATCGATCTCTATGCTAGAAATAATTTGTTATCACAGATCTAGAGCGGTTGAGCTTTGAGGTGGAATTCGAATTTTGCAGCAGTTTTGTTTTCTTGGTGCCGGTGTTGAAAATGTCTTTCAACGGTTTGCGACTCGAATATGCTCTTGAAGGCAGTTCGAATTATGTTGCATGGAAGGATCTTATGGAGGCAGTATTAGAAGATAATGGTCTGAAGGAGTTCGTAGATACGGATTTCCAAAAGCCCACTGATCCTGCTGAAGTCGAAGCATGGAAAAAGAAGATGGCGAAATGTCAAAGGATCCTGTTGGAGGGCGTCAAGGATCATATTGTATCTAGCCTGCATGGAAAGGATTCTCCATATTTAATGTGGAAAGCTTTGACGGATCTATTCCAGAGTAAGAGCGACAAAAGGAAGCTGGCACTCAAAGATAAGCTCAGGGACATCAAGATGGAGAAAGGCGACAGTATCGCCAAATACCTCACGAAGTTCACTCAATGCAGAGATGAGCTGGGAAGTGTGGGGGTGACTGTCGAAGACGAGGACATGGTCGACCTGGCTCTCCTTGGTCTTCCGAAGGCTTGGCACTCATACCAAGATAGTGTCAATGGTCAGGAGAAGCTGCCGGGATGGGAGCGCCTTTGGGCGGATCTCATGCAGGAGGAGATAAGGAGGACTACTCGAGATGGATCTTCATCAAAGGGAGCTGATGAAGAAAATTGCGCTTTGGTGGCCAAAGCAAAGAAGGGGAAGGGTAAGAAAACCTCTCATTCTGGTGCTAAGGGCAAGAAGCAGGATATGGAGAAAGTGAAGTGTTTTCACTGCCATGATCACGGACATTATGCTACCAATTGTCCAAAGAAGAAGAAGAACAAGCAAGCGGGAAGATCTGCAGATGGAGAAGTTTTGGCTTCACAGTTCGAGCTTGACTTTTCACTGATTGCATGCTTGGTTTCAAGTGTGCTGGGATCGGTATGGTTCTTGGACAGCGGTGCGTCATTTCATATGACGGTAGATCGGGAGTTGTTCTCAGATCTGGAGGACAAAGATTTGGGTGTGCACATCGAGATGGGCGATGATGGTAGATACAGTGCGACTGGTATCGGTACCATATCCTTTCAGAGGGAGTCCGGTAAACCCTTTTTACTGAAGGATGTCATGCATGTACCTGGATTGAAGAAGAACCTGATTTCTGTGGCGATGTTGGAGGATAAGGGGTATGATGTGGTCTTCGGCGAAGGAAAAGCCTTCCTGCGCAGTAAGACTACTGGAGAGACCCGGAAGATAGGGGTTCGAACCAAGAACCTTTATCAGTTGCAAGTAGATGGCTGCGCAGCAATGGCATGCAAGGCGGGAGAAGTGGTGAGCCGAGATGATGAGGGCGAACTGTGGCACAGGAGATTGGGCCACCTTCACCATGGAGCTTTGAAGATTCTGCAGCAGATTTCTACTGGGCTTCCTAAGGGCACCCTTGCGCAGTCAGATCAGTGCAAGGGGTGTACTTTAGGGAAGTATATGAAAGCCACCTTTCACGAGAAGGATAGTCGCGCCACGACGATCCTTGAGAGAGTTCACACAGACGTGTGTGGTCCTTTCTTAGTTGCTTCGACAGCAAAGCACAAGTATTATGTGATCTTTTTTGATGATTTCTCTCGAAAGTGCTGGATCTTCTTCATGTCGAAGAAGAGCGATACATTCGCGAAGTTCTGTGAGTTTAAAGCACTGGTCGAGAAGGAGTCGGGGAAGAAGGTGATCGCTCTAAGGAGTGATAACGGTGGTGAATTCATCTCGGCTGAATTCAAGGAGTTCTGCAGCGCAGAAGGGATTCGGAGAGAGCTCATCGCACCCCATAACCCACAGCAGAACGGGGTGGCTGAGCGGAAGAACAGAACGATCGTGGGTGCTGCACCGGCGATGTTGCATGATCAGGGCCTACCCCTTCACTTGTGGGCTGAGGCATGCAATACAGCAGTGTATGTGCAGAACCGTTGTCCTCACAAGGTTCTTGGCATGAGTACACCGAAGGAGGCTTATTCTGGCAAGAGGCCTGATATTTCCCATTTGCGGATTTTTGGTTCTCCTGTCTACATGCATGTGACGAAGGATGTGAGAAGGAAGCTGGATCCAACCGCAGAGGTTGGAATATTTGTGGGGTACACCGATACACCTCACAACTACCGAGTATATTTGTCAGACAGTCGAAAGACTGTTGTGCGACGGGATATAAAATTTCAGGAGGAGAAAGCCATGCAGTGTTCGCTTGAGAGGGAGCTACACTTGCATGCAGATGAGGAGCTGTTAGTTCCTAAGGAGGAGCTTCCGGATGTGGATCAGCCACAAGAGGAAGTTCATGAGGTGGAAGAAACCACCCATGCAGCGCCAACCATCAGAGGGCGCATGCGCACTACAGAAGCTGAGCGACTGGCTCGGGATGCAGAGAAGGTTGTAGGACCACCCACAGCACAGCGCAGACAGAGGCAGTCACCGGATCGGTACACTGGATACATGGCTCTTGTGAGTCAATGTGTTGTGACAGAGCCATCCTCTTTTGAGGAAGCTGTGGAGGAACCCGCATGGGTTGATGCCATGATCGAAGAATATGATTCGATCATCAGGAACAGTGCATGGGAGATTGTCCCAAGACCTGTTGGGAAATCAGTTGTAGGTTCGCGATGGATCTACAAGGTGAAGCAGGCGGCTGACGGGAGTGTGGAGAAGTACAAGGCGAGATTTGTCGCCCGTGGCTTCTCACAGATCGAGGGGATTGACTATGAGGAGACTTTTGCACCTGCCGCAAGGTACTCTTCCATACGGACGATCCTTGCTCTCTCAGCGCAGATGGGGTGGCACATTCATCAGATGGATGTGAAGACTGCGTTCCTCAATGGAGTTATTGAGGAGGAGGTGTACATAGAGCAGCCTGAAGGTTTTGAGATCTTCAGCAGTGATTCGCATGTGTGCCGACTCAAGAGAGCACTGTATGGGCTGAAGCAAGCACCTCGTGCTTGGTACACTCGGATAGACAGCTACTTCACCGGGCTTGGATTCTCCAAGAGTGAGGCGTATCCAAACCTGTACCAGATTGTGGTGGAGGGGAAGCTGTTGATCATCGTACTGTATGTAGATGATCTGATTTTGACTGGCGACGAGCAGTTGATACTTTCATGCAAGGAGGATCTTGCACGAGAGTTTGAGATGAAGGACCTGGGCATCCTTCATTATTTCCTGGGATTGGAGATTTGGCAGCGCAGTGGAGGACTGTTTGTTTCTCAGGGAAAGTATGCTCGGGAGATTCTGGAGAGGTTCAACATGCAAGGTTGCAAGCCTGTTGACACTCCTCTTCCTGGTGGTTGGAGGAAGGAGGATGCTACTTCAGCGGAGGTAGTGGATGCCACTGTCTATTGACAGTTGGTGGGGTCGCTTATGTATCTGGTCAATACACAACCCGATATATGCTATGCAGTTAACCAGCTTTCGCAAGCTATGGTTAAGCCTACCAAGCTCTTTTGGAAGGCAGGAAAGCATGTATTACGCTATATCAGAGGCACATCGGGATATTGTCTATGGTACAGACAGGAGGATGGAGCGAAGCTTTCCGGCTTCACTGATGGAGATTGGGCAGGGAGCCCAACTGACCGGAAGAGCACATCTGGAGGATTTTTCAGCATTGGGTCAACAGCAGTTTCCTGGTACAGTAGGAAGCAGAGATCCGTGGCACTCATTTCAGCAGAGGCCGAGTACATGGAAGCTTGCTTGGCTGCATGCGAGGCTATTTGGATGAGGAAGATCCTCGCAGGATTGTTCAAGTTGCATTTGGAGCCTATAGTGATCTACTGTGATAACCAGAGTTGCATTAAACTCTCGGCTAATCCAGTATTTCATGATAGGTCCAAATTCATCGACATCAGGTACCATCATATCAGAGATTGTGTTCAGCGGAGAATCGTGATGCTTTCATATGTTCCAACGGAGGATCAGGATGCCGACATCCTGACGAAGGCGCTCACCAGGAGCAAGTTCGAATTCCACAGAGGCAGGATAGGGGTTGCAGATAATCCATATCTTGCTGAGAGGGAGTGTTGAAAATGCAGCAAGATGATGGAGCGTAGTGAAATGAAGTCGCCTTCACTAAGTGGGCCCGCAGGCAAATTCTGGCGCAAAATCTATTTTTAGACTATGTCTATTTTTAGACATATGGATCATGGTCCGGGGATTGCAGTATGTTATTCTTGGAATATTGGTCATGTTGGTAAAAATAGATGGGACTCTATTTTTTGGACCTATAGGTCGAAGTCTATTTTTAGACTGCCTCTCCTTAAAATAGGGAAGTCAAATATTATTTACCCTTAATAATATTTAGACTATAAACTTCAATTTACTCTCTTGGAGCACTTCAGTTCGAGCCTTGGAAGTGGCTCATGCATCTGACAGAGGAATTATGCTATTCCCAAGGGTTTGGTGAGCACATGCATGGTTGAATTCAGTTAGGACTTCAGTGGCAGAAGTTTGGTGGAGTTAATGAGACAGCTAGTGGAGTTGTGTTCTGTTTATTTTAGTTGAACTGGTTGAGATTAGTTTAACTAGCTAATCAATTAGTTATGAGTGGATTGAATTAAATATTATTTAATTCATTAATTAGTAACTCATTATTAAACTCAAGAACACATCAGTTCACTACAGTGCATGATCAGTTCAGTGGAGACCAGTGAAAGAGGTAGATGAAAGGGTGGAGTTAGCTATCAATGGCGACATCAGTTGTGCATGAGATTTGCACCACACTTGGAGGAATTTCCCATGATGATTGTGCTGTCAAGCCAAGGAGATTCGAACCTTGGATCTCTATATAGACAGGCCATGATTGCGCAATAGAGGCAAGGAAATTAGTGGTGAGTTTTGAACCGGTAACCTGTTCAAAACCAAGCTAGTTTGTGTGTAACTTTATGAGAAAGTACTGAGTACTTGTGAGGAGTATTGTACTGAGTTTGTTACATGATTTCTCCATTATAATATACACAATAGCTGCGGGGTTTTCAGCTATAATCTTTCCCCATACATACTGTGTTAATGTGTATGATTATTTGATGTGTTTTGCTTGTTTTATTTCCGCATGTGTGATGATCTGAGTGGAAGAGATTATGTGTTGCATATGAATTCGAATTGATATGTGATCAGGATAGTCTCGGTGGATAATTGATCATTATTCAGCAAATTTCTACACTCCCCTCCAGATCGACGGCGCTCAACAATATCACGCGGCTTCCTTGGTCGAACATTAACATGCGATGGCGCGTAGTGATGGCGGTTTTGCAGATTCGTTCAGGTACGCATGTCGCTCGTTCTATGGAACCGCTCCCAAACTCTTGAATACCACTTGCCCATCGAAGGTGGTGCGATGAAAACCATAAACCACCTTTATTGTTCACTCTTCGTGGTTCCGCCCAACTTCGCGTTCCGCTACCAGGTTCCGTCTTCCTTTTGGCTCAAGGTTCCGTCTCGCTTATATATATGAATTCCGCTCTTCGCCTTCAATGAAACTCGCTTCTATCCATACACAGCAAATGCCTCGATTCTTCTGGGCTACCACCATATGACTCGGCTCAAGGTTCCATCAATTTATATTCTAACCCTTTGATTCATCAATGTTTCAACACGACTCCTTCGCATATTATACCGCACTGCTTCATTAGGTTATACATTCCCCATTGCTTACTGTATCGTGGCAACCCGATATCTTATACAGATTCACAAATCTACCCCTTCAACAGAGCTTATGATGTTTACAGACCATGAGTAACAAATTCACGCTTTCACAATAAATTCAAGCAGTCTACATAGGCATAATCCCATCTGTCAGTAACAATCCTTCCTACTGAACTCAATCAAGAATATACATATAATTCACGGAGAATTTAGAAGCAATCCCTCAACATTATATACAAATGTAACCATTTACAAGAACATTCACTTATTCTTCTTAATTGGCCAGATTTTGTATTCAATGGCCATTTTCTCCTACTCTGTCTCTTGACAACTCTGCTTCAATTTACTGCTTGTCTCTGCTTCAATTCATTGCTTCACTGCTCCTTGCTTCTCTTTTTGCTGCCTCTGCTACCTCTCTGTTGCCTTGTTGTTGTGTCAGGTGCTCCTCCTTTGCCAACTCCTTTGCCATCAATGACAACATTTCCAGCACCCCGCGTTGGAAAATTGCATCATGACCTTGCCACTTGGCTCGATTTGGTTAAGCCATAAGTTAATGGAAGACATGGATATGGATCTCATTTATAGGGGTTATCATGGTATGCATTGAATTTGGTTTAATATATTAGTCCTGTGAAATAATGGAGGGTTGTTGTAGTGGAAAACACAACTATTTGGCCATTGTATCTTGACAAAGTTGTGGTTTTCATGATTATTTGTCATCTATTGCATAAATATTTGTGGCATCAATTCTAGAAAGCAAAGATATTTGAGATTGATAATTTGTGGATAGAATGGGCATGGTTCAATTACTATAGAAATGGGAAGGAAAAGTATGGTCTTATTTATAGCGATGACCCTATGGGGAAAAGAAGTGTGAGGTTGATACGAATTCTATGTGTGTTGAGCTTGTCGGGTAAGCCATGTGAGAAACCAAACTAGTTTTACTGGTGAGCGAGGCTGAGGAATGGAGTGTTGGCACTTGGATTACTCAATATTAGTTTTTATGGAAATGACTCAAGGCATTGATCTGTGAAAATTCCGCTACCCATAATCCTACTGCAAAAACTGATTATATTTCTTCTATTTTTTATTTAAATAAACAAATTATTTATTGTTTACTACGATAAATATCGAAATAAAATACACTGCAGTCTTCACAATTAAAAAATGTTATGGAAGGTAAATGCAAGGGAAAATGCTAGCACAGGTACAATCACAATGACACAGTTATTTTTGGACAATCGTCCCTGGAAAAAACCCAATGCCGGGAAAATAGTGAAACAAATGAGGGTTTCTTTATTACTCTTCCGCAAAATATCTTGTACAAAATACAACTAGTAAAATAAAAGAGTAATGTCTGCGAGAAATTTACAAAAAAAAAATCTCACGCTCCACAGTGAAATTCTGACCCTGGAGAGGCCCTATAGCCTCATTGCGTCAGCCTCTGCGCAATGATTGTGCAGTCACAACCTCTGCGTTGTCCCTGTCACTGCGTCACAACCTCTATGTTGTCCCTCCTCTACGCTTCTTCCTCTTGTATGATCCTACAATCTTGACTCTTATTGATGCCCTCTCTCTCCAACCTGCAACTCTCCCTCTGATTCGATTATCTCTTGCCAGACTTTAGCCAATGAGAAAAACGATCTTCTTGGGTGACTGAGTATCTACCTAGTGTATTTCCAAATGCCCATCGAAGTCCTTATTATAATCTTCGCATTGAGAAATAAATGACCCAAATTAAAACATAATCAAGGGCTAAGATTAACTTGACTCGATCTTCATCGTTTTCTAGGATATTCACACTGAGTTCTATTAATACACTTTAATTATTTTAATTCCCTAAGTTTAGACTTAGGTTTCCATTAAACAAATTAATTATTTTAATAAAACCTCATCCGGGTGGAATTTCCAAAAACGCTTTCTCGGTATTTTGGAATACATGTGTCTAAACCTCCCTACAAAATTTCAAACTTAGAGCACATTCGATGCTGCCATAAATCAACGCCCCCTCTTAGTGAGGAATGTGCTCTAGTAATGCAACCTGCCGAAGCATCACCCTGAATCTGTAACATTTCCCTTTGTACTGCTGATGTCGGAAACTGTCGTCCACCAAATACTGCATTGTTGCATCTATGATGCTGTTGACCCTGAATACTGTTGCCAACTACTGCATCTACACTGAAATTCCCTCTCATTTGTTGTTGCTAAAACTGAGGACCCATTTTTTCTCTACTGAAAAATAAAATAAAATAAAATAAAATTAAAAAAATATATATATATTAATAATAATAATAATAAAATAAAATAAAAATAAAAAAAATAAAAATAAAAATAAAAATAAAAATAAAAATTAAATATAAAAAATAAATAAATTAAAATTAAAATTAAAAATTAAAAAATTAAAAAAATTAAAAAAAAATAATAAATAAATAAATAAATATATATATATATATATATCTATATATATATATATATATATATATATATATATATATATATATATATATATATATATATATATATATATAGAAAAAAAATCTCTACCATACCCATATGCTCCCTAAATTGAATGAACTTAGCTCTTCCTAGAGCCTTTGTGAGTACGTCTGCTACCTGATCTCCTGTGGGGACATACTGCAGTTGTACTGCCCCGCACTTAACACAGTCTCTGATAAAGTGACATCCGATATCTATGTGTTTCGACCGATCATGAAATATTGGATTCTTAGAGAGCTTGATACAAATCTGATTATCATAGTAAACAGTGGTTGCTTCTATCCTCTTCTTGAACAAGCTCACAAGAAACTTCGTAAGCCATGTAGCTTTACACGCTGTTGTGCTGGCTGCCATATATTCTGCTTCTGCTGAGCTCGGAGCTACCGACTTCTCCTTCGTGCTGCACCAAGAAATCATTCATGATCCAACACTGAAACAATACTCGGAGGTACTTTTTTGGTGTGTTGAACTCCCTGCCCAATCTGCATCTATGAACCTACTCAATCTAGCATCATCTCGTCGGGTGTATTTCAACCCATATTTGACTGTTCCACGCACATATCTAAGAATGTGCCTAGCTGCTACCCAATGTACCCATTTCGGTTCCACCATGAACTGACTAAGGGTGTTGAGAACGAAACAAATGTCTGGCATGGTGTCGACCAGATATATGAGTGACCCAATGATTTGTCTTTACAAGGTGGGGTCTACTTCCATATTTCCTTATGTTTCTATTTTCTTCCAGTCAGTGATCATAGGTATCGCCATGGGTCAACAATCTTGCATTCTTAATCTCTTCAAAATCTTTGTAGCGTATCTTCCTTGCCCAAGAAATATATGTCCATTTTTCTGTCAAACTTCCAACCCTATAAAATAATGCATCAACCCCATATCCTTCATGTCGAATTTTGCTTCAATATTCTTCTTACAGTCCTTTATAAGCCTAGATGATCCTGTAAGAAACAAATAATCTACATATAGTACCAAAATGAGTGGCTCATTATCCACCATTAGATAATATAGATTGGGATTTGCATCACTCTCGACGAATCCCAACTGCTAAAAGTAGTTATCAATTTGACCAGACCATGCTTTGGGTGCCTGATTTAGCCCATATAGGGCTTTCTTTAATCTGTATACACAAGTTTTCTTCTCATGGTTCTCGAAGCCTTCAGGATGTTCTATGTACAGCTCCCCTTCTATCACCCTGTTCAAGAATGTTGCCTTGACATCCATATGGTCAATCTCCCATCCCATATGATCTATTAGGGGTATAACAGATTTGATGGAGGTATATTTGGCTACAGGGGTGAAGATCTCCTCATAATATATTACTTCCTTTTGTGCGTACCCCTTTGCCACGAACCTAGCCTTGTACTTCTCCACACTACCATTCTCAACGTACTTGATCTTGTAGATCCATCTTGATCCTAGAATTGATCTATCCTCAGGTCTAGGTACCACTTCTTATACATCATTCGCCATGATAGAGCTATACTCTTCTACCATGGCATCCACCCATACTTGGTGTTGTATGACTTCCTGAAAACTGGAAGGTTCTTCAACCTGCGCTACCAAGGCTTGATATCTGTTAGGTTTCCTACGCTGCCTTTTGTCAATTATAGGAGCTCCAAAAAACTCCTCTGTGTCCCTTAGATTCTGCCATACTTCGCTACTGGTTCTACCACCAGTGGTAGGAGGCTCCTTCAAATCCTCCTCATGTTCCTACCGTTCCATTTGTTGAGAACTGCCATAATCTTCTCCCCCTGAGGAAATGTTGGTACTGGTCATTGTACTCGATCCTGGTGTTTGTCCTTCTGCCTGTCCTCCCTGTTGCCCCTGTTGTTTTTGGACTAAAGGAACATCCGCTGATTGATCTTCTACTGACATCTCATGAGATTTCTAGAAAGATATATCTTCCATGAACTTTTCATCTCGTCTCACTACATTTTCCTCCTGCTATGAATGTAGATTATGTATGTTTTTGAGGTAACGTTATATCCTACGAGATACCCCTTTTCTATTGTATGATCCATTTTATGACGCTTCTCATTTGGAATGTGATAATATGTCAAACTTCCAAATATCCCGAGGTGAATCACTTCCTACTTTCTCGTGTGAAAACTCCTTTAGGTGTTTTCTTCCCTAATGCTCTCTGAGGGGTTCTATTATGAATATACACCATTGTGTTATATGCCTCTGCCCATAAGAAACTAGGAAAGTCCTCATCATATAACGTAGCCTTTGCCGCCCCAACAATAGTTCTATTCATCCAATTCGCTGCTCCATTCTGTTGTGGATTATATGGAGTTGTGCACTCTCTTTTGATGCCCTCCTTTGCGAAGAAATCTGTGAAGTCTTTGTCCATATATTCTCCACCGTTATCGGAGCGCAATTATACCTTTGTCTTTTTCCCAGCCATGTTCTCCACGAGAGCCTTAAACTCTCTGAACCAATTAAATACCTCATCCTTGGTCTTTAGGAAGTAGATCTAGGTTTTTCTGGTGTGATCATCAATAAAGGTGACAAATTATTTTCCACCGCTAAGAGCTCTAGTGGACATTGGACCACAAATATCTGAGTGTATCAATCCTAATATGCCTTTGTATATGTTCTCACTTCTCGGAAAAGCTGCCTTAGCGTACTTCCCTACTACGCATCCTCTGCATACATCATCATGCTCAATACCAAGGGCTGGAACTCCTGTGACAGTCTCTCTGAGCATCCTTAGTGCTCTGTGGTTCAAGTGTCCCATTGCCCTGTTCCATAGTTCATTCAGATCTTTTTCACCATCAAGATTGATGCCTATCAGTGACATTAGAGACTCAAGATGCAATCTATATAGTTTGTTGCTTCGAGCTCCAATTTGTCTCATTTTCTTCCATCTTGGATGTTCGACGTATACCTTCTTTCCAATGAAGTATATATCGTATCCCTTGTCCTCTAATTGGGACATTGAAATAAGATTCATTTCTAACATTGGAACATGCAACACATTAGTGAATTTGATGTTAGTTCCTGCCTCTGTCTGAAATGTTATGGTCCCTCTCCTTGCTAGAGTGCATTTCGTTTTGTTTCCCATAGTGATATGGAAGTCCATCTCCTCTTCCTGATAGCTTGAGAAATATTCTCGTACACTAGTAATGTGAGTTGAGGCCCCGCAATAAATGTACCAAACACATGTAGATTTTTAACTTGAAAAGTGTGTGAAATATTCTTCCAATTTGGAAGATAATTCAAAGACATCTTGATTTTCCATACTTATCTGTGTTTTTTTTCCTTCAATTTCTGACGCTTTTTCTTCTCAGTGAAAAATTGTGTCCCACCTGAAGAGCGCATTGTGCCGAAGTTGTTGCGTTATTGATTCAGGTGGATATTGGTGGCCACCCACCTATTCAACTTGGACCCCCACCATTTTTCCTTTTGGTTTTTCAGTTTCCTTAATTGTAGCACAATTTACTATTTTTGGTAGTTTTTTCGAGTCTTGAACTTCCAGAGTCGCTTTGAGGCCCTAAACGACGTTTTTTTGGGAAAATGGAGACCAAAATGTGCTCTGTATTAATATTGGTCACTTTAAAGTTGTAGTGCTCGAATATATCTTTCCAAAAAGGTATTGTGCATGTCAAACGGAGATCGTATGCCAAAGTTATGTCCCCGGGAAGTTGATGTACCAATTTACCCAAACAGGTCCCATAGTTTTGGCACTTCATCTCCTAGGGTTAGGTTTTTGGATGTTTAGGGTTTTCCATTATTTCTCAATCCTAAATAGACATTAGAGCCTCATTACAACACAATTCAGAGGCTTGCAGCTGCCACATCTCTTCTCAGGGATCAACTACCAGCGCCCTAGCTAGTTTATTTCCATTATGTCTGTAAACATATTTCAGTTCTTTAATATTTATGAAATGGAGTTATATTTCTACTGCATCCTTGATTTTATGTGTATTTATTTATTTTATTGCATTCTTGCATAATTCTGGATTAGTGGTATCAGAGCGGTCTGCTCTTTCTCTATTTTTATTTGCATGTCCACAACAAGGTCACTGTATAAGGAGTTAGGGCTTGATCTGGTTGAACCCTTACAAGATCAACCTCACAAACCCCGATGACCTCCCATGGGGGAAGAAAAAAAAGATAAGGGAGCAATATATCCTATCAAAACTTTGCTTTAGGAGGCCCTCGAGAAACAAAGGAATGCAATGATGGATAACTTTGCCCAGATCCTTCAACGACTTCCCACCGACGACGCATCTGCTTCCAGCAGCCAGTTTGGAGGCGCCACTCCTTTAAAGGTACAATTCAACTTCAGAATTCCTGTATTTGAAGGCCAGATAGATGCGGACACCACATATAGATGGTATGATTTTCTATAAGGGTATTTCTCGGTCCATGATTTCTCTAACTGAGAAAATATTACTTTTGCACTCCTTAAAACCGCCCCCCATGTCAAAGACTAGTGGGAAACCGATTGTGAGCAAAAGGAAGAGAGGAACCCTCTCTGTTCTCGACCACACCCACTTGGAATTCATTGTGAAAAGGCATCAAGGAACAATATTACCCCATGGGGAGCTATGAGGACAAGTACATCCAATGGACCACGCTGCAGCAGCAAAGGGATCGAGATGTGCACGAGCTGACGAATTTGTTCCATACCCTGCATACAAAGTTGGGTATTAGAGATTCAAAGAAACATTTAGTGCTCAAGTTCCACAGTTGTTTACACAGATACATTCAAGAGGAAATGGATTTCCTCGACATTACCTCGCTTGGCACAACATATCGATATGTCGCCAAGATTGAGCATAAATTTAAGCAGAAGAAGCAAGAATTTGGATCCACGAATCCAAATCCAAGGAAAGGCACCCCTGAACCGCATAACAAGGGGAAAATCCAAAGTAGGGTGACTCAAAACAACACCACAAAGCCAAAGAAGGACATGGGGAATTGGTGCGAATTTCATAAAAGCTCCACTCACAACATAAGCGAGTGTTGGGCCAAACAGTCACTGGTGGCCAAACTGAAGGCATTTAAATCAGATGCATGTCCTAATTTTGAGTCAGAACTAGACAAGGGGAATAAAAAAGGGAAGCATACCATTGATGTGGGACCTAGTGCCACCATTTCCATCACCAAGCTCCAGAGGGAGGAGCCCGAGGATTCAAAGGAGGGGGAGCACCTCTTCCATTCCCATATGTGGATGAAGGGTTCTCCACTGCAATTCCTTGTTGATAGCGGAAGCCAAAAGAACCTCATTTCAACAGAGGTCGTGAAGCGGCTCATCCTACCAACCACAACACACCTGCAGTCGTATATCATCGGGTGACTTCACCAAGAAATAGATCTCCGCGTCAGCCAACAGTGTCGCCTTCCGTACAACATCAAGCCCTTCACGGATGAGGTATTATGTGATGTTGATCCTATTGATGTATCTAATGTATTATTAGGCTCTTATGAAACAAACTCCCAAAATATAAGAAACGAGAGATCAGTGCCTTATAAATCAACAACTTTGAGGGGGCAACCTCATTTACATTACATAAATGAACAATTCTTGGATGATACAAATGAAAAAACATCCTTTCTATATATAGAAGTCCATGGGGTCACAATATAATCATAGTCGACCTAACAATAATAATCTAAGGGCATAACAATAACAATAATGGCATTTATGTGGCACAATAATAACAATATGGGGGCTACAGGGGTACAACAATAACAATAAGGGAGCTACACTAACAACAATAAGGGACTACACTAGTAATATAGGGATCTAACATGCCCCTCTCCTTCAAAAAAATGTTTTCCTTAATGCTTGAGTATCTTTGATTCTTTTGTATAAAATTCTCATCCTTCCACATGGAATCTTCAGTGGGTAAGTTCTTCCACTTCATGAGATACTCTAAAATTGATCGATTTCATAGTTTTCGAGTTCTTGTTTTTGTGACTGCTTTAGGTTCCAATATGATTTTTCCTTCCTTATCAAGTTATGGAAATATTGATTGAACTGGAAGTTTGTCACCTATAACCTTCTTTAAGCATGAAACCTGGAAAACTGGGTGCACTCGGGAAGAAGAAGGAAGCTCCAATTTGTATGCCATAGTACCAATATTTTGCAACACCTTGTAAGGACCATAGTACTTTGACGACAATTTATTATCCTTCTTAGCTTGCTCGAGGGACATTTGTTTGTATGGTTGTAGCCGTAAAAATACCTAGTCTCCTACATCAAAACTTCTCTCGTTGTGATGTTGATATGCCTGTTGTTTCATTCGATTTTGTACCAAATTTAGGTTATCCTTAAAGAGTTAGAGAACTTGTTGTTGATGCTCGATGTGATCTTCCACTACTTGAACCTTAGAATTTTCTCTTGAAGATGATGTGATGGATGGTGGATGATATCCATAAAGTGCCATAAATGGGGTCATTTTTGTTGCAATATGGAAGGAAGTGTTATACCACCATTCAGCTAGAGGTAACCACTTGACCCATTGTGTTTGTTTATCATATACAAAACAACGAAGATATCCTTCCAAACATTTGTTCACTATCTCATTTTGCCAATCATATTGAGGATGATAAGATGAGCTATGAGCTAGGATGATAAAAAATTAATTTCGTCCAAAAATTTCTAGTAAAAATGGGATCTTTGTCGCTTACAATAATCTTTAGGTTTCCATGTAGCTTTTTAATTGTTTCCATAAATGCAGTAGAAATTGTACTTGCTTTAAATGGATGAGATAGATCACAAAAGTATGCATACTTGGTAATTCTATCAACTACCACCATGATGAAACTCTTTCCTTCATACTTAGGTAAACTTGTGATAAAATCCATTGAAACCTCCTCCCAACGTTGAATTGGAATGGATAAAGGTTGTAGAAGACCCGATGTCTTAATTGTCTCAACTTTATTTCGCTGGTAAACCAAACATTCCACCAAAAACTTTTGAATATAAAATTTAAGGCCATCCCAAAAAAAACTCTCTTCACCCTGTGGTAAGTTTTTAAAAATCCTAAGTGTCCTCATAAGGGAGAGGTGTGCAATTCCAAACGAATCTATTGTTTTAGTTGGGAATTCTTACAAAGATATAAGCAATCTTTGTAACACAAGGAATCATTTTTCCAACTAAATGTGTCAGATGTACTAGGATCTTGTTGCAACTTTTGAATGAGTGTCCACACTTCTTCGTCATTCTTCCATTCATCCCTTGCCTCGATTATTGTTGGATAATAGAAATGGCACAAATAAATGCTTCCACCTTTTCATCCTTTCTTGAGAGTGCATCTGCAACAACATTTACCTTCCCTTTTTTGTAGATGATTTCAAAGTCATAACCCAACATCTTTGTGACCCGTTTTTGTTGCTCTTCTAAAGATAGGCTTTGTTCCAAAAATTATTTAAGATTATCATGATCATTTTTTACCTTGAAGTGTCTTCCCATTAGGTAAGGTCATTATTTCTTTAGTGCATGTAGTATTGCCAACATTTCCTTCTAAAAAATAGCTTTCTGTAAATACTTCCCTTTGATTGGATGACTTTCAAAAGCAATGGTCCTTCCTTCTTGCATTAAAACAACACAAATTCCACTTCCTGAGGCATCACATTCCATAATAAAGGTTTTTGTGAAGTTTGGTGTAGCTAAGACCAGTGCTAGGCACATTGCCTCTTTAAGATGTTCAAAGGCCTTAGTTGCTTCAGAAGTCCACGTAAATGCATCTTTCTTCAATAATGTTGTTAGAGGTGTTGTTATTCTCCCATAATTCTTAACAAACTTGCGATAATACCCTGTTAACCTAAGAAATCCTCGCAATTGCTTTAAGGTTGTGGGGACTTTCCATTCCTTAATGGCTTTAATTTGTTAGGGTCTACCTTAACACCCTCCTGAGATACAATATGACCCAGATATTCCACCTCTTGTACTCTGAAGAAACATTTGGAGGTTTTTTGCATATAATTGTTTCTCCTCCAATAGTTTGAGAACCTTGTCAACATGTTGAACATGATCCTTCCAAGACCTGTTGTAGATTAATATATCATCAAAAAATACTAACACAAATTTTATAAGGAAGGGTTTGAAAATGGAATTCATCAACCCTTGAAATGTAGAAGGTGCATTGGTAAGCCCAAAAGGCATAAACAAAAATTCATAATGACCCTCATGGGTTCGAAATGTTGTTTTCATAATATCTTCAGTCTTCATTCTAATTTGACGATACCCTAAATGAAGATCCAACTTGGTAAAATAAATTGCTCCATGTAATTCATCCAATAATTCATCAAACATAGGAATGGGAAATTTATCTTTAATAGTGAGCTTATTGAGCTCCCTGTAATCCGGACACAAGCGCCATGATCCATCCTTCTTGTGCACCAATACTACTAGAGTAGAGAAAGAACTTTGACTAGGTTTAATTATACCAGCCTCTAACACTTCTGCAATCAGACATTCAATTTCGCTCTTAAGGACATAAGGATATCTGTAAGGCTTGATGTTTGGAGGAACAATTCCTAGAATCAGATGAACAGCATGATCATGATCACGAATAGGAGGGAGTCCTTTGGGAGTTTCAAACACCTTGGAATGATTGTCCAAGAATTTTTGGAGATCTCGAGAAATTGATGATTTTGATGTTGGAACTTATAATGAGCATAATTTTGCAATTACGCCTCGTTGGTCTTTCTTCACAAGCTTTGTCATCACATTAAAGCTTATTATCTTTCCCAGCTTCCCTGCGATACCCCGTAATTTAAATTCCTTTCCTTCTGATAAAAAAATAAAAAAATAAAAAAATTCTTGAAGATTAAAAGATATCGTCCCCAAAGATTGTAACCATTGTACTCCTACTATAACATCAACGTCTCCCATTGGAATGGAAAGCATTGGACTATTCAATACATATTCCCCCATGGTTAGCTTCATGTTATGGCATTTTTCAGAGCAATTTATTCAATTCCTTGGCTACCTTACAATGAATATAATTATGGGTACTACTCGAATCAATCAAAACTATTACCTTTTTCTTCTTGATATGTCCTTTTATCTTGAGAGTTTTAGGAGTGGTAATTCCTGCCAATGCATTACAGGATATGGTAGGACTCATTTTTTCTTTCTCTAGGGTTGGTTCCTCGTGTATATCCTCTTCTTTTGAAGTTTCTTGCTCATTTTCTTCCTCCTCTTTACAATCTATGTAAAATAATTTCTTCTCAGCACACTTATGACCTTTAGTGTATTTGCTATCACAATTGTAGCAAAGCCCTTTTTCTCTTTTTTCTTCCAATTGTTGTGGTGTCAACCTTGTAGGTTGTTGAAGTCTAGGAGTAGCAACACTTCCATGTTTATAGATGTGAGTGGTAGGTTTCCTTGTCGCCATAATTTTACATTCAATTTTTCTTGCCAACCTGAATGCCTTCTCCAATGAATCAGGTTCCCAAAGGCGAAATTCGTGTTGGATGTTATCCTTTAAAGTCCCTATGAATACATCAATTATGTGTTCCTCTGGAATATCGGTTACCCTTATATTCAATTTTTTGAAGTCCTCAATGTGCTCCACCACTGAACCCTTTTGTATGAGATTTATTAATTGGCTAAATAAGGTGTTGCTCTTTATATCCTCATAATGTGTTATCATTTCCTCTATAAAAATTAACCAAGTGAAATTTTTTTTACAAGATCAAAGCCATCAATACCATACAAATTCATTTTGTTCTAAATAAAGTTGCAATGTGTACCTTTTGTGTGTGTTTGCACATTATTGAGATCAAAATATTGCTCCATCTATATTATCCATGTTACGAGATCCTTGCCATCAAACTTCCTCATATCGATCTTTGGAATATGGTGGGTCTTCAATCCAACATTATAGTTTATGAAATCACGATTAACATTTATTTTGTTCTCATCGTGAGTTACCTCTACAATCTATTCGCCATTAGGAATCATTTCTTGTATCAACTTTGTCAAACCTTCCTTCAAACCTTCCATGTTTGCTTTTATATCATTCTTCATGTCTTCCATTTTTTCTTCCATGTCATCCATGCCATTCTTCAAACAATCCATTTTAGCTTCCACACCTTTCTCCAAAACTTCCATTTCATTTTTTGTTGCTCTTTGCGACAGCAAAATTTGTTGCACTTGCTCTTGTAATTTTGATATATCATGTTGCACTTCTTCCTCTTCATGAGTCATAGTAGAGCCTTCTGAGGGCTTAATGGGTGTTGAATTATTTTTAGGGGGAATTTTAGAACACAATACTGATATCTATGCTTCAATATGCCCTTGGAATCACTTCAAACTAATTTTTCAAACAAGACTTATGCAATTTGAAAAAAATACACACCTTTTTATTACTTTTGAGGAGCTCAATATTGAAACTAATGTATCTTTGTAATTTCGGATCCCCAAGATTTTATCTTCAGTCCTTTAGTAGCCCTCTAAATTCTCTTTCCAATGCCACAGGTCTGACCTAACTTGGATTCTTCAACAAAGAAAAGAGAAATCAATGCCTTAGTAGCCACTTCGAGGGGGCAACCTCCCTTACATTACATAAATGAACAATTCTTGGATGATACAAATGGAAAAACCTCCTTTCTATATATAGGAGTCCATGGGGTCACAATATAATCCTAGCCGACCTAACAATAATAATGTAAGGGCACACAAATAACAATAGTAGCTTTTATGGGGCACAATAATAACAATATGGGGGCTACAAGGGTACACCAATAACAATAAGGGGGATGCACTAACAACAATAAGGGACTACACTAGTAATATAGGGACCTAACACAGGCCAACCATACTTGTGGAAGTGACATGTTGTGTATGAGTCTAGGCCTCATTTTATTATTATTACTTTGGGAAAGAAGTTGTACAAGATACCGGAGGTATTACCACCTTCTACCATCTCTTTGAATACTGTAAAGAAATGCAATAATATTATTTCCCAAACGATTCTCATAACAATTCACCCATAAGGCAAGAAGAAGATTGTGGCCACAACCTCCAAACAGGGCTCCCCTGCGCAATAGTAGCAGATGGACAAAGTCGTGGAGGAATAAAAGGACATTTTTTCCTCACCCACAGGGGTTCCTCTACATTGTTAGGTCAAGCACTCCATTGATATGACCCCAGGCACGCCGCTGCCTAATGGGACGATCTATTGACGTTTTGTTATGGAGAATGATGAAATCAAGAGGCATACCTGTTACACTGAAAATTGTCACCTTGACATTCTGCTATCTGTATGGGCTCACCTTGACATTCTGCTATCTGTATGGGCTCACCTTGACATTCTGCTATATGTATGGGCTCATTATCACTCATAATTTCCTCCTCTCCAAGTCTTAAAACATCAGTTCCTCATAGAAAAGCTCTCAAAAAGTCTCTAAAACTCTAGTATCGCACTTTCTCTTTGTCTTACATGCGGTCCCGCACCTAATGGTCATGTCTCATGCGTACCTGATCGCACTTTCTCTGTGTTAAGGGTGCGGACCCCTGTAAAAGATTAAAAGGGTGCAAGTAAACTTAAAAAGCTCACTTTTAGTCATTTCTAGAAGCTTCTGGAAGGAATATTGCAGTGGCAAGTCCGTTCTTTTCAGATTCATGTATCCCATGCCTTAAGGAGCTAACCCCTTGATGTGAGGAGCTTATCCCTTTGAAGGAGGATTCTATCCCTTTATAGGTGTAACTGTAACATCCTCTTTTGCACTATAAAAAGAGGCATAGGGCGGCCTCAAAGGGTTACTAATGGAAAAAACAATTGATGAGTTCAAGCTTTAGTATTATTTGAGGAAAAGTGATGTTGGAACTTAGACTTCTTTAGCTGAGATTTTATGAGGAAAGATTACATACCTATATGTATATCGGTTGGAAGAGTGCAAGGCTTGTCAGAGTAAAGGAAATTCCTGCTTTGGACCCCAGGAAGACCTGTTCAACATCAAGGCTGAAAAGGTTGTAAGGTTCTTCTACTATTTAAAAGTTAATACAAATAAGTTTGTTTTTCTCAATAAGCTGTCAATTGATTGTTTATTTTATGTATTCCTTGATCACCATAATAGATAAGATTTATGAATATATGCTATGCAGGTTCTATTTGATGTTTGTTTGTTTGTGATTGCAGATCTTCGAAGATAACTCTTTCAGGCGACTGAAGGATGACTACCACAAACAAGCATTGGATCAAGGTAGGATCGTAACACCTTTGTAGCATTTACTTATAAATCGTGATATATCTAGAGAAAGATAGATTTAATTGTATGTTTGTTGCTAGACTATCTTCTGATACTAGGAAGATCGGTCTTTTTCGCAAGATCGATTTATCCAGCCAACAATACCCAAATGTTGTTTTAGAAAGGGCACAACGGGCCAAGATCCTCACATGTACTTTATAAGGCTGATAAAGCAACCAGATTTATCGAACGCACGCAGTACGTCTGCTAGCAGGTCCATGATATCTTGGAGAATACCAAGTACAAGCAACGACATGATCAACATTAGGTGCCACAGAAGTTCCAGGTGAGCGACCAAGTTTGGTTGCATTTGCAGAAATAACGCTTACCAGATCTCATCGAAAGCTCATACCAATCCGCTATGGGACTTACACCATTATCAAGGTTGTGGGAGATAATTAATTTAAGCTCAGCATTCCTCCATTCCTTGGTCTACACCTAGTGTTCAATGTGGATCGCCTTCGGCCCTACTTTCCACCTCTACTGGACACATCTGACATGGTAGAACAACTCACACCAATAGATTTAAACCCAGAGTGCTTGAAACAAGCCACAAATGATCGGATCATGGACACAGAGATGAAAAACACCCGAAAACAAAAGATCTAGTTGTATCCCATTATCAAAGCTGGCCAACCCCTGCACCAAGGCAAGTGGCTCACCAGGGACCAAGTTCAACAGAATTTTCCTCATGTCATGGAGGAAATCAACGCAATTGGGACCATTTCTTCCTAAGGGGGGAGGAATGATCCAGGTGGATATTCGTGGCCACCCACCTGTTCTACTTGGAACCCCAACGTTGTTTCTTTCAATTTTTTAGTTTCCTTAATTGTAGTACAATTTACTATTTTGGCATTTTTTTGGGTCCTAAACTTCTGGAGCCATTTTGAGGCCCTAAACGATTTTTTTGGGCAAAACGGGGACCATCATGGATTTTAGACTAAATTTGGTCACTCAAAATTTTTATTCCTTGGATATATCTTTCCAACAACGTATTTTGCGCATCAAACAAAGATCGTATGCCAAAATTACGTCTCGGGGAAGTTGATGTACCAATTTACCCAAATAGGGCCCATAGTTTTGGCGCTTCATCTCCTAAGTTTGTTTTTTGAATGTTTAGGGATTTCCATTATTTCTCAATCATAAATGGGCTTTGGAGCCTCATTGTAGCACAGTTTAGAGGCCTGTAGCCACCATATCTCTTCTAAGAGATTAGCTACCAACGCCCTAGCTAGTTTATTTCCATTATGTCAGTAAACATATTTTAGTTCTTTGATATTAATGAAATGGAGTTATATTTCTGATGCATCTCTGCGTTTATGTGTATTTCTATATTTTATTGTGTTTCTGCATAAGTTTGGATCAATTTCTCCCTCTGTCACTGGCAAATTTTCGATCTAGAAATCTTTCTCTATGTTGACTCACTCACATAGAGATTTTCCCACAAAGTTTTCCCTCCTAGATTGGACTATGCAATCCCTTAGGGGATTTGATCTACTCCATACGTAGTGTGCTGGTCTCCCTCTTCTATTCAACGCTCGCTCTTCTGGATCTGTTTTTCTCTGAAATCATGTGAAAATTCCACTACCCAAAATGTTATTACAACAATTGATTATATGTATTCTATTTGTTATTTAATTGAACACATTATTTATCATGTACTACGGTAAATATTGAAATAAAATACACTGCAGTCTTCACATTTAAAAGTTACGAGGAAGTTAAATGCAATGAAAAATGCTAGCACAAGTACAATAACAATGACAACTATTTTTGGACAATCATCCCCGAGAATAACCAATGTGGGAAACTGGTGCAACAAATGAGGGTTTCTTTATTATTCTTCAACAAATATCTTGTACAAAATACAACTAGCATAATAGAATAGGAATGTGTGAGATAAATTTACAAACAATTTTCCTCGCGCTCCACAGTGAAATTATGACCCTGGAGAGTCCCTATAGCCTCACTGCATCAACCTCTGCGCAGTGATTATGCAATCCCAACGTCACAGCCTCTGTTTTGTCCCTATCACTGTGTCACAGCCTCTGCTCTACTGCCTATGGCCTGATCCTACAATCTTGACTCTTGTTGATGCCCTCTCTCTCCAACCTTCAACTCTCCCTTTGATTCAATTATCTGTTGTTGAACTTCATCCAATGAGAAAATCGATTTTCTTGGGTGACTAAGTATTTGCCTGGTGTATTTCCAAATTCCCACCGAAGTCCTTATACTCTTCTCGTTGAGAGATCAACGGCCCAGATTAAAACATAATCAAGGGGTAAGATTAACTTGACTTTATCTTCATCTTTTTCTAGGAGATTCACACCCAGTTCTATTAATACACTTTAATTAAAATAGACTTAGGCTGCCATTAAAAATAATTGATTATTTTAATAAAACCTCATCTCAGTGGAATTTCCCAAAATGCTTTATGGGTATTTTGGAATACATGTGTCTAAGCCTCCCTGCAAAATTTGGGACATAGAGCACATCCAATGCTACCATAAATCAGCATGATCATGGTGTGCAAGTCCACATGGAGGATAACCGTAGAAGGAATTGAGTAGTAGGAGGAAAGCATCAAGATAAATGGCTAAGTGTTTGTGGAAGAGAGAGAATGGTGACATAAATGTCGGGACAACAATAACAGATTGTGTGTGTGTGTGTGTATTATAATGAAGTCAAAAAAAAAAATGCACGTAAATGCCCATATGGCCATAAGACTTGGTCAGGAATACATATTGTTGGTAAGTTATTATTAAATTTTAGACATAGAGCTAGGTGATGGGGGAGGGGGACATGGATATAAAATTTTAGGGGGGGTAGGGCCTAAAGGTGAGCAATTATAGCACTCTTGGATACTTTGGAAGGATATGGTCAAGGGAAACCCAAAATTAAGTTTAAAGAGGGGAATGTTAGGTCAAACTTGATTTTGCGAAAGAGGGAAAGTTGCGAGATTAAAAAAGGTGGTTTCGCGGAGATGGTTTTGGTTTCTTGTATTTTTGTGCCCATGGTTTTCATCTAATGAATCCTTTAAAATATCCAATGATAATTCATTGTAATGTGCGAGGGAGGTGAGTGGTGAAAGCTCTCTTGGTTAGCTTGGTGAAGTTTGGCCAAGGGACTAATTGATTTGTTAGATGGTTTTTCCCTTTTTAAGGTTTTTTAGGATAAAAATTGTGTACATGAATTAGTTTTGTTGTTGGCTAATATTTCTCTAGCTTTCTCTATTTTTTACATGTTATAGTGGCGTCCTTAAGTGCAAAAAAGACTATATCACACATAATTTCTTACATACTACGATCCCCTTAGTCATTTCTTGTAACTACATCACAAGGATAACCAGTTGAGACTACATCTGCACCAACCCTGTTGAAGTTTCACCACTTTCAGGTATGGATTCCAAGCACATCGTGATCTCTAATGCTTCAAATTGGGTTCTGAGGAGTCCTACAACAATCCACTCTAACGATTCCAAGAACTAAAATATTTTTGAGGAGTCCTACAACAATCCACTCTTTCTGTTGAATATCTATCTAGAAAAATATTGAACCATTGGTCACAATCCCAAAATGATTATCTTACTTTTTGCTTATTTTTTTTTTGTCTCAATTATATAATAGGACTATGACTTTACCTTTTGGAATTCTTTGAGCAAGTTTCTCTTTATTTTGATGAGAGACTTGGCTTGTCCCACTGGCGTGGTAGGCTTATACTTCACGTACCAAGTTAGAGGCATGTCTCTAAATGTAGTTTTTAACCACACAATATTGTTTTCTAGGTAAATCCCCTCTGCGGACAGAGGCGATCCCTCTAGCCCTAGGGTGGGTCTAGCAACTACGGGAACATACTAACATCTACCTTCCTAGATTGTAAATGAAATTCAGAGGAAGGAATATGGCCCACCCTATTTTTATGATATGTTGTCGTCTTCCATCGAAGCTTCTTGATCTGTCACTCTCCTCAAGCTCGATACAAGTTGTTACCAGCATTCGATTACCTGTACAGACAATCAAGACACCACGAAAAGCAAAAAATCACGACAAACATAAAACAATGACGACCTATCTAACTAATCAAGGAATGCTAGAAATCTCATTATAAATGTAAGCAAGAGTGGAAGATAAACATCATATGAATTTTATTATGATAAAGACAAGGGGAGTTTACAACCAAGCCTTGATGTTGAGGCTCTCCTTCGGCAGGTCTGTATCCAAGCACGTTTGCAGCACCCTCATGCACAAAGGTCCAAGATCTCACTATGTTCTCAACACACAAAAATAATCACACTCTGCACTATTCTCCCGAAGTTATGATTGCTTCTTCTCTCTGTGCTAACTCCAACTTTCTAACTCATACTTTGACCAAGGCAGCAGAGGTGAAAGAGGTCTCCTTATATAACAATGGAGGAGGAGGTTATGGGCCCTCAAATAATGGGAAAATGGCTTATCCTTTGGAGTAGTTCCTATTTCTTGGGAACAAGAAGGCCAAAGGGGAATTCCTGGGCCATATCCTAAAAACAAATTCCAGCTCGTTGCCTTGCGAAGCTTCTAGCCACGGAAGCTTCTTTTCTATTTAAAAAACTTTACAAAAGAGGATAGATGTGGGTACGACATTAAGATAGAGCGCCGATCGGCGTGGGTCTCAGTGTAAATCTTTGCTATTGGCGGGGGTTAGACATTAAGACAAAGCACAAACCTTGAAAACCAAATTTTTATAGGGATCTTCCAAAAAAATTGTAAAGGGAGATGATTTGTCAGACAAAGTGTGGTTCAGGGGTATGTATTCCATGCTTGTAAAGTAAACAAGGGTCACTGTATGGGTCCTCCAAGATCAAGGAACTGGGAGTACAAGGACAGTGACAAATTGTTGTGTAACAAATTCCCCCTAGAGTTTGAAGTCCGAACATGAGTGAGGGGTGAAATGCTTTAAAAGTACGTGCAAAGAACAAGACTCTGTCGTCGGGAGACCTGCAAATCAAGCATAGATACATATACATAACTAGAAATCTCTGATGAAAATACATGAATCCTGGACGCAGCCATCCATAAAAGAGATCATGGTATGGTCGTAGCCATCCATTTGAAAGAAAAATGTATCCAATCATGGACAATTCATATCGCCTCACAACCTGGACTCTAGAGAATAAAATCTAGGGACTTGCGCTCCGTCGCTACCCGATAAAGTACAATTTCCAGCATGCAAATAAATGAGTTGAAGTCGAACATGCAGGAAAGTCACTTGCTTACTAGCTAATGATGAAAGCCGTTAACAAGCGCGAGAGAGACCACTAATAATGACAATGGTTCTCAAGGTACTACTAGTACAATTCACATAATGTAAAAAGTGAACTGGAGTCAAACATCCGCGAAATCACCCGATCGAAGGCTAATGATGTGAACTTGTCGTCGAATGTGAAGAACTTGCCATTAGGGCATGCAAGCTCTAAGGCACCAGAAAGTAGTCTCTAGATCGACTTCCTAGATAACGAGTTGAAGTCGACAGGAAGCGATCCATTGAAGGAAGGTCGTAATGAATCCTTCATCATCGACACGAAATGGGGAACATAATATGAGTGTTAATCAAGACTGAAACAAAGAATCAAGGAATTTACAAACTGCAGAAGGATTTGATCTTGAACACATCGGCGACACAACTCTGGAATTTGGCATCATTTGACTCAAATAGGATCAGAGGTCATGTTTACAAGATTGGTAATCGAATGAGAGGCAAACAGATTTCCTAAACCCATGGAGGAAAAGTGACAGAGTGAAGATATCCCAACCCAACATGAACTGCAGATAAGTGTCATGTTCAAGAGTGAAATACTGCCGACCCAACTGACGAATAACTTCCATTTCCCCCACCATTTTTGGCAAGTACCTCTTTATTTTTACACAAGCTTGAAGAGAATAGCATATGCTTGTCATATAAGTTTTTCCTTCGAACAAATCCATCCTAATACATTTTACGAGCTTTAGGAAGGAGGAACTTGGTTACGTCATGGTGACGATTTCCAATGTCATTTAGTTTTAACGAGTCTGACAAAGGAAGAACTCGACAACTTTTCATGTTTAGAGAGTTTGAAAAGAAGCATAAAATAAAACTCCAACAGGCCCCTTTTTGTAAATAGTCCCTCATACCCAAAAAGGTAGAAAACAAAATATGAGAGAACCTCTTAGTCACGATTGGCTAAGGTATTCCTTTTTTTGTAAATAATCTATCCCAACTCGAAAAAGGGGTAAACATATACTGGGTAGATATCGTTTCGAAGCCTTTAACGAGTTCAAAATGACAAGAGTCTTCTTTTCAATTTTAAGAGTCATAAAAGAGCTTAAATTTGACTCCTCCTGGAGGAACGAGTGGCATTAAGGGTAACAACTGGTTCCGGTGATGGTGGAACTGCTCAAAAAAAGTAAAGGTCAAGAGGCTGGCTAACAAGACCACTCATTGCAGCGGTTCCTCGGGAAAGGGTAAAACAACCAAGTGAGGGCATATGATCGGCTGAGCAGATGGTAATGATGGAATGAGAAAACCAAGGTTCATCTCGGAAAACATGTTGATAAAATGGCAATCATGAGACGTAAAATAAGAATGGTTTCATTTTTACACAAGCTTGAAATCATGGAAACTCTACTTGAAGTTGGTTTCATTTTTACATAAGCTTGAAACAGAAACAAACTATGTTTGAAATAAGTTTTGCATGCCCCCAACACGGTGACTCAATTCGAGGTCCATGCCTGCCAAGCTTCAGTGCATTCATCGGAGTATACTGCTAGTTACTAATAGGTGGATGGAATGAAGGTTCAACTACGAGATCAAGCGAAAGACTTGACTGGGATTTTACGAGATTTGATCAAAGATTCGAATTGAACGAGAACGTGTTTCATTTTTTAAGGAGGTTGACACAGTAAATGAACTATCCTCAAGACCTAATTCATTTTTTAACGAGGTTGACATAGTAATAGAACTATCCTCAGAATATCTTCTTTCATTGTTTAAGGAGCTTGACACAAGAAAACGAACTATGCTCCGATGAGCTTGTTTCATTTTTTAAGGAGCTTGACACAAGAAAACGAACTATGCTCTGCCGAGCTTGTTTTATTTTTTAAGGAGCTTGATACAAGAAAAATAACTATGCTCCGAAGAGATTGTTTCATTTTTTAAGGAGCTTGACACAAGAAAATGCACCCTGCTCCAAAGAGCTTGTTTCGTTTTTTAAGGAGCTTGACACAAGAAAACAAACTTTGTTCTGACACCTTGTTTCATTTTTTTAAGGAGCTTGACACAAGAAAACTAACTATGCTCCATCGAACTTGATCATGACAAATAAAAAGTCATGGCTTCCAAAAGGTTTGCATCCGATGGGAGCAAAACATCTTGGAAGTCAGGACACAACAACCCCAGCACACGATGCACAACAACACTATCACTGAATGCGGGCATGGGACAGGTAACCACATAATTAACCTATGGCGGGGAAGACACCAACAGGTAAGGACCAGGAAGGGATGATGGTAGACCAGATGTCACATTAGGACCAAAGAATGAAAGTTGATCAATGGTCACAATACGACCTTCATGTGGAAAAAAGATCACACGAAAGAAGGAAGAGACAAGCGCGCCCATGGCATAAGCATAGTCGTGTCCCAGGAGTATATTAAAATCCAAAATGCTTTGGATGACCATCACGTTCATATAGACAATCTTTCCTCCCAAAGTAATAGGCAACTTCAGAAGGATCCCTAATGATCGACTTGTTCCTCTGTTAAAAGCCAACATATTATGAGTAACAGGCACAGGCGGTGGAGAACCCAAAGCTTGCCATGTAGTTGAGGACAGAATACTAACTGAGGCGCCTTCATCTATAATTGTGTCAGGTACGACCATATTTCAAGCCTGTAAAGTGATCTCAAATGGCACGTAAGAAGGAAGACGGTATCCTGTAAATCGACTCCAATCAAAGGAAGCGACCAAACCACATGGAGGGGGTGCCATAGGAATCATACGATTATCCCCTTGCGTTACAGGAGTGGACAGACCATCCTCCTGAACTCCGGGAACGAGAGAAGGAGGATCAATTTCTGGAACTATGGCAACAGGAGTTGGAGGATCACCCTCTTGGATCATGGAGATGGGAGGATCGCCCTACGATCTTGGGGAACCAAAGGAAACAGAAATAACCTTACTCGGACGAGACCTGCTCTCGACGAAAAAATACCTTGTGAACCGTAGGTGGAACCAGGACGTCCTTCTTCTCAACCAATGATTGGTCGAAAATGGACTCAGGACACTGACTTTCAGGGAGAGTGAAATTGATCGGAGACGAATCTCGATCTATAACTTGATCATCTAGCCGAGGACTCGAAGAAATCTTCCGATAACCAACGGGAAGACGGGACTCAAAAGATGAAAGGGTATCCAATACTTTAGAGGCTTCATCCATATAGGACAAAGGTGAATGGGATGGTTCCCTTCACACAACCTACATGGAAATTTGATCTTACCCTATTTCTTACGAGTCTCATTATCTCTAGTTGAAGGCTCATCATCAGCATGATGCCCAGAGGCTGATGATGAGGGGCGAATCGGGCTAACAGATCACACTTCTAGCACCTTGGCAATACCAGGGCAATGACGAAGAAGGTGGTCACCCTCGCATGGCTTGCAAGGGAATTTGACTTTGTGAGATGGAGTGGGAGGTTTCTCGATATTAGCTACATGGGTAGAAATAGTTGTTGATTTGACCCCTAGCTTATTTTACTTCTTCTTCTTTGACTTCTTCTTCTTCTTCTTAGCCACCCGGCTACTAGAATCCAGACTTTCACCAGGTGAAGAGGAAGAACGAGGTGAAGAAATAAGCGAAGAAGGCGAGGGGTCAACTTTAGAATCAACATGATGTTATTCAAGCATAGGAGACGTTTGAATAGAGGTTGGGACACTCGGGACCACCGAGGTCAAAAATAAACATACGGGCAAACCAACAGTTATCCCAGGAAGGGACAATGTTTCCATATAAGGAGAACCAACATTCCCAAAAGAAGGAAAATGACCAGGATTCCCTTCGGAGGGGATTCCTTGGTTGGTAAACTTCGGAAACGTTGCCATTGGAAACAACCTTTAAAAAATCACTAAGGAATATAACTTTAACCAGGAATATTTCATGGGCAGTTTAATTTTAAGACACTGAAACAAAACTCTGCCTTTTCATATTTTAAGAGTCAAGAAAAGGACAAAAGGCGACTCTAGTCGCTTTCAGTTTGAACGGGTGTGAAAGGAAAAGTGCTCGATGATCTTTTCAGTTTTAGAGAGTCATTAAAAGACCAAAATTACTACTCAGGAATTCTAAGCAAGAGGGTGTACCGAGTTTCCGAGAACTGCAATATACACCTTGGTGATCAAATGAAAGAGAAATGACCAAGGACTTAACGTACGTGTAGGCAGTCTCCCCAAATGTTGTGTTCGATGTATCACGGTTACAGGGCGGCAGACTCGGCTTCGTACAAATAAAGGATTGTAACCTATGATGGTCTCCATTTATATACTCGACGGTACGGGGAGCACAATTTCATGCTAGCGCTGTCTACTGCCAGATGGCGAACCACAACTACCAGGTTTAATGATGCCAAAACATGTCACTAGCCTAGACCTCTAAATATGTGCATTAAGTTTCAATGCTTCCTTAGGTTGATTGAATAAATTTTAACGGTTTATCTTGAATTATGTTCCGGTTTCAAGGCCCTACCACTGTCTTCTGAAAAATTCTATATGCAGCTATATGAGAAAATAAACCTTACAATTCGATGAATGCTATCTAGTTAAGGGAAGAGTCTCAAACAATGATGCAACAAACGGCAATACTGAAAACGAAACTTTTCCAAACTAGATGACTTTCACTATCCAAAAGTAATTTAAAACATTCAATGATGCGAATTATGCAATGTAATCTATGCAAAGTTCTCTTTCTGAAAGCTATGCAATTGTAATCTATGCACAATTTCCTTTTTCTTTTAAATGAATGAGAATGCACTCAATGAATTTTTCGATGAAATGAGAATCTAATTAATGCAAGCTTTTAATTAAAGAGAATGCACTAAAAATGACTTTTAGCTTTCAATCATTAAACAATGTAATCTAAGTTCAATGATAAATCTCAAACATGACTTTTCAATGCAACTTGATCTAATGCATTTTAACGAAAAGCAAACTTTGAGACGAAAACTAAATGGACGCAAATTTCCTTAATGGAAGGATGAATGCAAAAGGGATGCAAACAAACACTAAGAATGCAGTCATTGTTTTGAACACTTTGTAACGAAATTCCTCAAAAGGATACAAGACATATGAGTTCAAGCACGAAAAGGACTTCCAAATCATGGGATCAAAACAAGGCATTCATTTCCTTTTACATCAATAAATCAGAGAAAGAAGACTTTTCAGCTGAAAAATGAGCAATGTAATCTATGCTCACAATGGAACAAGCAGACCAAATGAACTCGAGAGGCACTTGAGACTTGAACACTCAATGAACCAAAACGAAAAAGGAAATCAACTAGAGATGGCTCACCAAGTAAGGAGACTAACTCAACCAAGAGGGTGATGTCCCATGAAGCATGCAACCAGGCAATTGATGTACAATTCTAGAAAAACCTAGGATGTAGGATGCACGTCCCAAAAGAAAGGACACAAAAAACAACCAAAAATAAAGCCAATGAGCCAATAAAACCAACTTGAGTGAAGGGGAGAACATGTAAATCATACAGAAAAAAGGACCATAAGGGCAAGACACACTAGTGAAGGACTTAGGGAAAAAACCTTAATTTTTCACACACCCTGGAATTGGCACGACTTTTGTGGCTGAAACTAGCGCCAACTGGCGCGACTTTAGGGGTTGAAACTAACACCAACGGCCCATTAGTGTGGCTTGCTAACTAAAAACTAGCGCCATTCAGTGCGACTGTTAGACAAATAAAAGCGCCAATGCCTAAAAAAAGAAAAACAAAGAATTTCTCCTAACCAAGACCAGACTCACCACTTCAAGAAAAACCTAAAAGATTGTAATTGATGAAAAACATAAGAACAAATAGGGAAATGGTCATTCGACTAAACTCATCAAATGGCTAAGACCTCGAAGAGTGACAAACTCAAAGGAAACTCCCGAGCGGAGTCGCCAATCCGTTGTCTAGGTAAATCCCCTCTGCGGACAGAGGTGATCCCTCTAGCCCTAGGGTGGGTCTAGCAACTACGGGAACATACTAACATCTACCTTCTTAGATTGTAAATGAAATACAGACTAAGGAAGATGACCTACCCTGTTCTGATTCTATGTTGTCGTCTTCCGTCGAAGCTTCTTGATCTGTCGCTCTCTTCAAGCTTTGATTACCTGTACAGATAGTCAAGACACCATGACAAGCGTAAAATTGTGACAAACATAAAACAATTACAACCTATCTAATTGGTCAAGGAATGCTAGAAATCTCGTTATAAATGTAAACAAAAGTGGAAGAAAAACATCAGATGCATTTTATTGCGATAAAGACAAGGGGAGTTTACAACCAAGCCTTGATGTTGAGGCTCTCATTCGGCAGGTTTGTATCCAAGCACATTTGCAGCACCCTCATACATAAAGTTTCAAGATTTCACTATGTTCTCAACACACAAAAACAATCACACTCCACACTATTCTCTCGAAACTATGATTGCTTCTTCTCTCTATGCTAACTCCAACTTTCTAACTTAGACTTTGACCAAGGCAGCAAAGGTGAAAGAGGTCTCCTTATATAAAAATGGAGGAAGACGTTATGGGCCCTCAAATAATAGGAAAAGAGCTTAACCTTTGGAGTAGTTCCTATTTCTTGGGAACAAGAAGCCCAAAGGGGAATTCCTCGGCCATATCCTCAAAAAAAATTTCCATCTTGGCGCCTCGCGAAGCTTCTAGTCACGGAAGCTTCCTTTCTATTTAAAAAACTTTCCCAAAGAGGATCGGCGTGGGTCCGACATTAAGACAGAGCGCCAACCTTGAAAACCAGGTTTTTATAGGGATCTTTTAGAAAACTTGTAAAGGGAAATGGTTTGGCAGACAAAGTGTGGTTTAGGGGTATGTATTCCATGCTTGGAAAGTACACAAGGGTCACTGTATTGGTCCTCCAGGATCAAGGAACGGGGAGTACAAGGACGGTGACAAATTGTTGTGTAAGAAATATACACTACTTCAATGATCATAAGTGAACCAATCTTGTTTAATATCATCCTTCTTAATCACATGACACACTATAAGTCTCAGGGTCAAAGCATCTCTTGTTAGTATTGCCATTGTGAAATTTAATGTCAATGCTACTCATTGTTTTCCACTAACTAGTGAAAGCGTTGGTAATATTTCTTGTAAAATATTTATAAATTCAGTTTCTCCTAAACCTTTTTCACTTTATTTTAAGAAAATTAAGGGGGTGGTTCAAAAAGGAAGTTACTCCATCCTACTTGGTTTCATTCACTAGTGAATTCGAAAGAGCCTTGCAAGTCTATTTGCATGAATATTCCTATCATTACCAAGATCTTCATCTTCTGCAAGATCTTCTTCCTCAATACTCCTTGTTTTGTTGTCACTACTATCTTCCTCCTCATATTCCTGCTACTAAACTCTCTCTCGTATTTTCCATCGAGATGTGATTTTATTACCTACAATCCTATACTCATTACCCCTGATATCATTTCTTGATACTCCTTCCTCAATTCCATGTTTGTTTGATGGTCTTTCCTCTCCTCCAACACTCCTCACTAACAAAGATATTTCTCCAGCACTTCTCCTTGACGTTGCTTCTCCTCTCACACTCATCTTAGATCTCCTACCTGTGAAAATTTTACTGCAGTGTATTGGTTTATTTCCTCCTACTTGATTTAATTAATACAAGTTACTTTCAGAAATTAGATTTAGAAAATATCGAAAATAAACACAGCTACAACCTACACATGCAGATCATTTACTAAATAATACGCTCACAAAACAAAGTGACACATGGATTTTTGGACATAAGTCCTCGAAAAAACCCAAAGCGGGAAAATCGGTTCAACAGATATGAGGGTTTATTATTAAGTAGTTTCAAGTATAGTCTCAACACATAAAAACAATCACACTCTACACTATTCTCCAAAGAGCTTGTTTCATTTTTTAAGGAGCTTGACACAAGAAAACGAACTATGCTCCATCGACCTTGATCATGACGAATAAAAAGTCATGGCTTCCAAAATGTTTGCATCCGATGGGAGAAAAACATCTTGGAAGTCAGGACACAACGCCCCCAGCACACGATGCACAACGACATTATCACTTAATGCGGGCATGGGACAGGTAGCCACATAATTAACCTGTGACAGGGAAGAAATCGATAGGTAAGGACCAGGAAGGGATGACAGTAGACCAGATGTCACATTAGGACCAAAGAATCAAAGTTGAACAATGGTCACAATCTGACCTTCATGTGGAAAACAGATCACACGAAAGAGGGAAGAGACAAGCGTGCCCATGGCATAAGCATAGTCGCGTCCCAGGAGTAGATTAAAATCCAAAGGGATTTGGACGACCACCACGTCTATATGGACAATATTTCCTCCCAAAGTAATAGGCAACTTCGGAAGGATCCCTAATGGTTGACTTGTTCCTCTGTTAAAAGGAAATAGATTCTGAGTAACAGGCACAAGCGGTGGAGAACCCAAAGCTTGCCATGTAGTTGAGGAAATAATAATAACTGAGGTGCCTTCATCTATAATTGTGCTTGGTACGACCATATTGCAAGCCTGTAAAGTGATCTCAAAGGGCACGTAAGAAGGAAGACGGTATCCCGTAAATCGACTCCAATCAAAGGAAGCGACCAAACTACTTGGAGGGGGTGCGATAGGAATCATATGATTATCCCCCTTCGTTATGGGAGTGGAAATACCATCCTCCTAAACTCCAGGAACAAGAGAAAGAGGATCAATTTATGGAATTTTGGCGACAAGAGTTGGAGGATCACCGTCCTGGATCCTGGAGACGGGAGTATCACCCTCCGATCTCAGGGAATCATATGAAACAAAATAACCTTACTCGGACGAGACCCACTCTTGACAAAAAAGGACCTGGTGAACTGTAGGTGGAACTAGGTTGTCCTTCTTCTCAACCAATGATTGGTCGGAAATGGACTCGGGAGACTGACTTTCAGAGAGAGTGGAATTGACCGGAGACGAATCTCGATCAATAACTTGATCAGCTAGACGAGTACTTGAAGAAATATTATGGTAACCAACAGGAAGATGGGACTCAAAAGCCGAAAGGGTATCCAATACTTTAGAGGCTTCATCCGTACAAGGACAAAGGTGAATGGGATGGTTCCCTTCACACAACCTACATGGAAATTTGATCTTACCATGTTTCTTACGAGTCTCATTATCTCTAGTTGAAGGCTCAACGTCAACATGATGCCCAGAGGTTGATGATGAAGGGTGAATCGGGCTAACAGAACATACTTCTAGTACCTTGGAAATACCAGGGCAATGACGAAGAAGGTGGTCACCCTCACATAGCTTGCAAGGGAATTTGACTCTGCGAGATGGAGTGGGAGGTTTCTCGATATTAGCTACATGGGTAGAAATAGTCGTTGATTTGCCCCCTAGCTTATTTTCATTCTTCTTCTTCTTCTTCTTCTTCTTCCTAGCTACCCGGCTACTAGAATCCAGAATTTCACCAGGCGAAGAGGAAGAACGAGGTGAATAAATAAGCGAAGAAGGTGACGGTTCAACTTTAGAATCAACATGATGTTGTTCAAGCGAAGGAGGCGTTTGAACAGGGGTTGGGGCACTCGGGACCACCGAGGTCGAAAATAACCATATGGCCAAAACAACAGTTATCCCAAGAAGGGGCAATGTTGCCATATAAGGAGCACCAACATTCCCAAAATAAGGAAAAGGATGAGTATTCCCTTCAGAGGGGATTCCTTGGTTGGTAAACTCTGGAAACGTTGCCATTGGAAACAACCTTCAAAAAATCACTAAGGAATATAACTTTAACCATAAATATTTCATGGGTAGTTTAATTTTAAGACACTGAAACAAAACTATGCCTTTTCGTATTTTAAGAGTCAAGAAAAGGACGAAAGGTGACTCTAGTCGCTTTCATTTTGAACGAGCGTGAAAGGACAAGTGCTCGATGATCTTTTCAATTTTAGAGAGTCACGAAAAGACCAAAATGACTACTCAGGTAATCTAAGCAAGAGGGTGTACCAAGTTTCTGTGAACTGCAATATACACCTTGGTGATCAAATGAAAGAGAAATGACCAAGGACTTAACACACGTTCAGGCAGTCTCCCCGAATGTTGTATTCGGTGTATCACAGTTACAGGGCGGCAGACTCGGCTTCCTACGAATAAAGGATTGTAACCCATGAGGGTCTCCCTTTACATACTCGACGATACGGGGAGCACAAGTTCATGCTAGCGCTGTTTACTGCCAAATGGAAAACCACAACTACCAGGTTTAATGATGCCAGAACACGTCACTAGCCTAGACCTCTAAATATGTGCATTAAGTTTCAATGCTTCCTTGGGTTGATTGAATAAATTTTAACGGTTTATCTTGAATTATGTTCCGATTTCAAGGCCCTACCACTGTCTTCTAAAAACTTCTATATGCAGATATATGAGAAAATAAACCTTTCAATTCGATGAATGTTATCTAGTTAAGGGAAGAGTTTCAAACAATGATGCGACAAACGGCAATACTGAAAACGAAAATTTTCCAAACTATATGACTTTCACTATCCAAAAGTAATCTAAAACATTCAATGATGCGAATTATGCAATGTAATCTATGCAAAATTTTCTTTTTGAAAACTATGCAATTGTAATCTATGCACAATTTCTTTTTTCTTTTAAATGAATGAGAATGCACTCAATGAATTTTTCGATGAAATGATAATCTAATTAATGCAAGCTTTTAATTAAAGAGAATGCACTAAAAATGACTTTTAGCTTTCAATCATTAAACAATGTAATCTAAGTTCAATGATAAATCTCAAACATGACTTTTCAATGCAACTTGATCTAATGCATTTTAACGAAAAGCAAACTATGAGACGAAAACTAAATGGACGCAAATTTCCTTAATGGAAGGATGAATGCAAAAGGGATGCAAACAAACACTAAGAATGCAGTCATTGTTTTGAACACTTTGTAACGAAATTCCTCAAAAGGATACAAGACATATGAGTTCAAGCACGAAAAGGACTTCCAAATCATGGGATCAAAACAAGGCATTCATTTCCTTTTACATCAATAAATCAGAGAAAGAAGACTTTTCAGCTAAAAAATGAGCAATATAATTTATGCTCACAAGCGAACAGGCAGACCAAATGAACTCAAGAGGCACTTGAGACTTGAACACTCAATGAACCAAAACGAAAAAGGCAATCAACTAGAGATGGCTCACCAAGCAAGGAGACTGACTCAACCAGGAGGGTGATGTCCCACGAAGCATGCAACCAGGCAATTGATGTACAATTCTAGAAAAACCTAGGATGTAGGATGCACGTCCCAAAAGAAAGGACACAAAAAACAACCAAAAACAAAGCCAATGAGCCAATAAAACCAACTTGAGTGAAGGGGAGAACATGTAAATCATACAGAAAAAAGGACCGGAAGGGCAAGACACATTAGTGAAGGAATGAGGGAAAAAACCTTAATTTTCACACACCCTGGAATTGGCATGACTTTTGTGGCAGAAATTAGCGCTAACTAGTGCGACTTTAGGGATTGAAACTAGTGCGAATGGCCCATTGGTGTGGCTTAATAATTGACAACTAGCGCCAATCGGCGCGATTGTTAGACAAATAAAAGCGCCAATGCCTGCAAAAAAAAGAAAAACAAAGAATTTCTCCTAACTAAGACCAGAATCACCACTTCAAGAAAAACCTAAGAGATTGTAATTGATAAAAAACATAGGAACAAATGGGGAAATGGTCATTCAACTAAACTCATCGAATGACTAAGACCTAAAAGAGTGACAAACTCAAAGGAAACTCCCCATTGGAGTTGCCAATCTGTTTTCTAGGTAAATCCCCTCTGCGGACAGAGGTGATCCCTTTAGCCCTAGGGTGGGTCTAGCAACTACGGGAACATACTTAACATCTACCTTCCTAGATTGTAAATGAAATTCAGAGCAAGGAAGATGGTCTACCCTGTTCTGATGATATGTTGTCGTCTTCCGTCGAAGCTCCTTGATCTATTGCTCTCCTCAAGCTTGATACACGCTGCTACGAACGTTCGATTACCTGTACAAACAGTTAAGACACCATGACAAGCGTAAAATCATGACAAACATAAAACAATTATAACCTATCTAATTGATCAAGGAATGCTAGAAATCTCATTATAAATGTAAACAAGAGTGGAAGATAAACATCAGATGCATTTTATTATGATAAAGACAAGGGGAGTTTACAACCAAGCCTTGATGTTGAGGCTCTCCTTCGGCAGGTCTATATCCAAGCACGTTTGCAGCACCCTCATACACAAAGGTTCAAGATCTCACTATGTTCTCAACACACAAAAACAATCACACTCTGCACTATTCTCTCGAAGCTATGATTGCTTCTTCTCTCTATGCTAACTCCAACTTTCTAACTTAGACTTTGACCAATGCAGTAGAGGTGAAAGAGGTCTCCTCATATAACAATGGAGGAGGAGGTTATGGGCCCTCAAATAATGGGAAAAGAGCTTATCCTTTGGAGTATTTCATATTTCTTGGGAACAAGAAGCTCAAAGGGGAATTCCTCAACCATATCCTCAAAACAAACTTCCAACTTGCCGCCTTGCAAAGCTTCTAGTCACGGAAGCTTCCTTTCTATTTAAAAAACTTTCCAAAAGAGGATTGGTGCGGTTCAACATTAAGACAGAGCACCGATCGACGCGTGTCTCAGTGAAAATCTCTGCTATCAGCACAGGTCAGACACTGAGACAAAGCATCGACCTTGAAAACCATGTTTTTATAGGGATCTTCTAGAAAACTTGTAAATGGAGATGATTTGGCAGAAAAAGTGTGGTTCAGGGGTATGTATTCCATGCTTGGAAAGTACACAAGGGTCACTGTATGGGTCCTCCAGGATCAAGTAACGGGGAGTACAAGGATGGTGACAATTTGTTGTATAAAAAATATACACTACTTCAATGATCATAAGTGAACCAATCTTGTTTAATATCATCCTTCTTAATCACATGAAACACTATAAGTCTCAGGGTCAAAGCATCTCTTGTCAGTATTGCCATTGTGAAATTTAATGTCAATGCTACTCATTGTTTTCCACTAACTAGTGAAAGCGTTGGTAATATTTCTTGTAAAATATTTATAAATTCAGTTTCTCCTAAACCTTTTTCACTTTATTTTAAGCAAAGTAAGGGGGTGGTTCAAAAAGGAAGTTACTCCATCCTACTTGGTTTCTTTCACTAGTGAATTCGAAAGAGCTTTGCAAGTCTAGTTGCATGAATCTTCCTATCATTACCAAGATCTTCATCTTTTGCAAGATCTTCTTCCTCAATACTCCTTGTTTTGTTGTCACTAATATCTTCCTCCTCGTATTCCTGCTACTCAACTTTCTCTCGTATTTTCCATCGAAATGTGATTTTATTACCTACAATCCTATGCTCATTACCCCTGATATCATTTCTTGATACTCCTTCCTCAATTCCATGCTTGTTTGATGGTCTTTCCTCTCCTCCCACACTCCTCACTGACAAAGATATTTCTCCAGCACTTCTCCTTAACGTTGCTTCTCCTCTCACACTCATCTTAGATCTCCTACCTATGAAAATTCTACTGCAGTGTATTGGTTTATTTCCTCCTACTTGATTTAATTAGTACAAGTTACTTTCAGAAATTAGATTCAGAAAATATAAAAAATAAACACAACTACAACCTACCCATGCAAATCATTTACTGAATAATGCGCTCACGCAACAAAGTGATACATGGATTTTTGGACGTAAGTCCTCGGAAAAACTCAAAGCAGGAAAACCGGTTCAACATATATGAGGGTTTATTATTAAGTAGTTTCGAGTATAGAAAATATCAGTTCCAAACTTGGAAAAACCGACAGAGAATGAAAGATATCAGATCTGCAGCTAACTTGAAGATGTAATGGCAAATATCTAACTGATCCACACCCTCAAAGAGGATTTACAGGACTCAGCCTGGATCTGACCCTAGAAACCATCAGTGCAACTTCTGTAGCTCCAGCGTTGCCCTAGAATGCTTGCGTCAGCCTTTGCGTGGCCCTAGGAGGGCATGTGTCACCCTTGGAGGGTCTACTCTGCCCCTGCGTTGCCTCTGTTAGGCCAACGTCAGCCCTACGTGGCCCTAGTTGCCTCTACGCTGTCCCTGCTGGACTGCGTGGCTTTGAAGCCCGATGCGTTGTCCTTGAGCTACTCCTCTTGCCTCTTTCTGTCTTGGCCCTGGAATCAGAACATTCCTTTGGCCAATACTACCCCTCACTGCAGGAAATTCCTTCGAAAATTCTTAGCAAACCTGCCCTAGAATTCCAGATCTATTCCTCATTTCTACAGAAATTGTGTGCCTTCAATTGACCATCAAGCCTTTCTCTTATACTTTTTCGTTGAACCCTTCAACGGCCAAGATTAAATCATCCATCAATGGCTCAGATTAAAAGACTTCTTGATCCATTTGACTTAAGACAATTTCAACACATGTGTTAATTAATTCACTTTAATTATTTTATTTTCCTAAGTTAAACTTAGGAAATCCATTAAAAATAATTAATTATTTGAATAACTTGAACACCAACTAAAATTTCTCAAATCCAATTATGGGTCTTGTAGATCAAGTGTATTCTACTCTTGCCATAAAATTTGGGAGCAAGAGCACAATTGATGCTACCCCAAATACACAAAATATCAACACTCCCTCTTAGCATCAGAAGTGTGCTCTAGCAATACATCACACCATGTATCACAAGATCTTGAGTACTGGATCTGTGTTGTTGATGCTTGGCCTGATGCCCTCCATCTACTGCATTGCTACTCTCTGTACTGCTGCCCATGCCACTGGCACTGACACAGCCACATCTGTACTGCAGCTCGCTCTCAAATTGTTACATCATGCTGCCCATAGTACTGCCATTAGTAACTGTTGCACTGCAACACAGTTGCTGAGAAGTGAGCAATTGAAAGGTTGTGACCAACTGTTTAATAGACAAGTCAAGTTTCCCTCCACCACGAAGGCTCCCTGGATGTTGAATCACGTTGTCCCCCTGGAGACATTGTCACACTACAACATTGCACTGTGTGAGCCCAACTTCTCTGCGTTGCTAAAGTCCCATCAACATCTCTGCGTTGTTGTATCCATGCTGCTGCTGCCTCTGCATCACGCTGCTCACTATTCAGCTCTTAAACTCCCTCTTTCTCTTCAATGTGGTCATCTACAACCATCTCCCGATTCATCCCACTACTGTCGTAAGGCTCGCGTAGCTCGTATGTGATCCAAGCGTAGGGCCGAATCAAGGATCCCATCAACAAAATATGGATAATCTATATATCCATGTCACCCCACCTATTCTCTCGAGGTGCATGAGCACTCATGGCTGCATCATCATTAGAGCCATCTTTATTTTTTGCTGCAACCTTGGAATCAGAAGCTCCTTTGTCCTTCTTCTTAGGACAACTACTCGCGAAATGATCGAGATCACCACAGTTAAAGCACCGGACCTTGGAGAGGTCCTTCTTCTTCTTCCCTTACTTATTTTCCTTTGATGCAAGGGCTGCATCCTCCTCCTCTTCTTTCTTCTCTCTGGCTGATCCACTTCCTCCATTATTAGACTGCTTCTTGGTGATCCTCCTGATCTCCTCTTGGCAGAGAATAGCCCACATATCTGCCCATGATGGTAATGCTACCCTTCCTAGAATGCTCTGGACAAACGTTTCCCATTCTTCAGAGACGAAATTCAGGGCCATCCTCACTAGGAGCCCTTCATCTGGATTAGCACCCATGCCAATCAGCTAGTCACGGATAGCTTGAAGTCTGAAGAGGAATGGATTTATCTCTTCACCCTTTATCATTTGGAACATCCACATATGATTCTCAAGAAGCATTCTTCTTTGCACATAGCCTCCTTGGTACAACACCTCCAAAGCTGACCATATGTCATGTGCTGTATTCTTACCAGTAACATGAGGAATCACATGGTCCTTGACTCTGTTTATGATCAACCTCTTTGTTTGTGCTTGATTTTCTTTATATTTCTTGAGTGGATCTGCATCGATTGGTACAACAAGTGTCCTTTGCATGATCTTTGAGACCATATTCATCCAAAAGTGAGAGGATTATGGCCTTTCAGATAACATATTTGGACATGCCATCCAATCTATCTTGATCTCTAAGTCCATATCGAGCCATCTTTGCTCAAATATGAAAGAAACAATACTTCGCCCTCTAGATCTGAATTTCTTGGTGACTATAAACCCTCTAGTAGGTGCTTCTGCTGACAACTGACTTCGCTCCTGGAAATATTCCACCAAAACTCAAACAGACAATACTCTCTGATCCTCCTAATCGAATCTCAGATCTGTTTGGCTCATATCTGCTGAGTAACTGTCTTCCTCCCACCTTTGTTGCCTTAGCTAGGCACAATTCTGCACCTGCAGAATGTCTACCCCACCAGCACTGCTTCCAGATCTTGGCAAAAATTTTCTGAAACAAGAGAAGTGACTGGACAACGTCCTCCTGGCTGGGCCAGCGCAGTCCCAACCCTGCTAAGAAGTGGATTGCGTAACCCTAGACTGGGTGACGCAGTCCTTACGCTACCCTGGGAAGAGTCTGCGTAATCCTAGAGGCCTTCTGCAGCTTCAGCGCTGTCTCCTGGATCTGCTTTCCCTTATTGTCAAGATGCCCTTTCTGGATCTGTTGCTTCTTCTGCCACCCTGCAGAAAAATTATTTCTTCAGCTGATTACTAGAGATTCATCTTGATTTGCTATCGCTATGATACTATGTGAAAATTCTACTGCAATGTATTGGTTTATTTCCTCCTACTTGATTTAATTAATACAATTTATTTTCATAAATTAGGTTCATAAAATATCAAAAATAAACACAACTACAGCCCACACATGCAGATCATTTACTGAATAATACGCTCATGCAACAAAGTGACACATGGATTTTTGGACGTAAGTCCTCGGAAAAACCCAAAGCGGGAAAACCCGTTCAACAGATATGAGGGTTTATTATTAAGTAGTTCCATGTATAGAAAATATGGCTTCCACACTTGGAAAACTCGACAATGAATAAAATATATCAGATATGCAACTAACCTTAAGATCTAGTGCCAAATATCTGACTGATCCACACCCTCAAACAGGATTTACAAGACTCAGCCCGGATATGACCCTATAAACCCTCTGCATGGCTTCTGAAGCCCCAACGTTGCCCTAGAATGCCTGCGTCAGCCTCTACGTGGCCCTAGGAGGGACTGCGTCACCCTTGGAGGGTCTACGATGCCCCTGCGCTGCCTCTGCTGGGCCAACATCAGCCCTGCGTGGCCCTAGTTGCCTCTGCATTGTCCCTGCTGGACTGTGTGGCTCTAAAGCCCCTCTGCTCTGTCCTTGAGCTGCTCCTCTTGCCTCTTGCTGTCTCTTGGCTCTGGAATCAGAACATTCCCTTGGCCAATACTACCCCTCACTGCAGGAAATTCCTCCGGAAATTCTTAGCAAACCTGCCCTAGAATTCCAGATCTATTCCTCAGTTCTACAGAAATTGTGTGTCTTCGACTGACCCTCGAGCCTTTCTCTTATACTTTTTCGTTGAACCCTTCAACGACCGAGATTAAATCATCCATCAATGACTGAGATTAAAAGACTGCTTGATCCATGTGACTTAAGACAATTTCAACACATGTGTTAATTAATTCACTTTAATTGTTTTATTTTCCTAAGTTAGACTTTAAAAATCCATTAAAAATAATTAATTATTTGAATAACTTGAACACCATCTGAAATTTCTCAAATCCATTTATGGGTCTTGTAGATCAAGTGTACTCTAGTCCCTCCACAAAATTTGGGAGCTAGAGCACAACTGATGCTACCCCAAATACACAAAATCTCAACACTACCTAGCTTATTATCATCTCTTGGTTTCATTCCATCTTTCTTGATTATCTCCTTAATCTTGATTCTTCTTGCATATTTCTCTTCTCCTCTTCTTTTCCTTTCTTAGATCCATCCTTTCTCTCTATCACATCTCCTCCCCCCCCCCATTTTCATCCCCTGCTTTGCATAGGGATTTTATGTTGCCATCCCGTCAATCTCCATTTATGCTATCCCTTTCTCAAAGAAGATCATATTGATCCAAAGTGGAATTCCGACCAACAACCTCTGTTTAGACTCAACTTCAAACTTTCTTTCTGCACTACTAAAAGACTTATCACATTTAATAGCAAATTCTACCACATATCCTTCTTTAATTAATTCACACCAAAATTTAATTGCACTATCCCACCTATTATCTAAATATTTCAAACTAGTGATAAATTATTGGTCCCAAAACACTATTTCTTAGGCTCGTGAAATTGGGTTAATTTCCATTTATCTATTTATCCACTCATGAGAGATGTAGGGAAACTCAACAAAGAAAAATTCATGTAGATATGAGTAAATATACCTTTGCTTCCATATTTATGGGTTAACTTATAAATTATTGGTTTCTCGTTGAGTAAAATCCTCTCCATTCTCTAAATTCAAGTCCTTTATCTCTCTTTTAGATCATATATATATATATATATATATATATGCCAATTGAAAAGATGCAAATTATTTCAAATGTGACAATACAAAAGAAAAATACATCATTAAAGAGATATATTGTCTTGAGATCGAAGTATCAACTTCAAACATATACACACGAACACAATTTTGATAATCACCCCATCACCTAGCCCCACTATTTATAAATGGCGTCCCTCAACATAATGATGAATCAAGGTTTTGAAGACTCAAGTCATGGTGAAAATCATAGTGCCCTATAAATACGGAGATATGCTTCAACGCTCGTCACCCCATTGCGAAGGAAGAAGTAAGAGAAGATATTTTATAGTTGTGGAATTTCTTTTAACATTCCACAAGATAGCCATATTCGATTGTTGTTATTATTGTTATTATTCACACACACACACATACATGCCACATAAAGAAGGTAGGGGAAGGTTAAGTGAAAAAAGCATAATCATCTCACAACCCAACAACTATTGTGTTAGTAGGGGGCACTGTCTCAGTGTATCTACTTATTGCCATATAGATCATGATATGTTGAAGCATTTATGTTGTCATGGACCAACCTAACAACTAATATACAATAATATATGTTGTCATGGATTAATCATGACCACTAATATATACATAGTACATGTTGTCATGAGACAATCTTGGCCACTAATATACAATAGTATATGCTATCATGGATCAATCATGACCACTGATATACAAATAGTATACGTTGTCGTGGACCAATCCTCACCACTACTATACAATAAAAGGGAAGCTGATTTTATATTTATACAAATTTCTTTAGAAGTTTACAAGATAAATGTATCTAATGTTATTATTCTCATTATTATTCACATGTACAAGTTTACATAGGCATACGACAAAAAAGAGAAAGTAAAAAAAAACAAATATAATTATCATACAACCAATTAAACATAATATTAGCATACAACCACTATTGTTGTATACACCATAAAAAAATACAATTAATATATGCTTGCTATCTAAAGCCAAGTCATCTTACTCAATCACTTCGTAGAGATTTGAATCACTCAATAGAGATTTGAAGTTCAAGCTCCAAGATCTCTATATGTGCATTTGTTGTTATAAAGATTATGATATGTTGAAGCTTTAATATTATCATGGATCAACAATGACCATTAATATATAGACCATCAATGATCATTGTCGGCTCTGTTTGTGGTCTTGAGGGTTGAGTTTGGAGGACTACCATATAATAGTGGTGCATTTCCAAACAGAGTTGAAAGACCCAAAAATCAAAGAATAGACCCAAAATGACAAAAGTCCTGGGTTAGGAATACCAATTACATTGATTGAAAACTATAACAACCGAGGAATGAAACCAAGTTGGGTAAAATCTTAACAATACCTTGTCCCTTATTTGTGAACTCATAAGCGAGCACTGTTGAAAATTATTTATATAAGAGGACACCACTAGCTTTGTAATTTCAACGCCTAAATGCAATCATGAATGCAAAGGAACCCTTATGCCAAGATCCCAAATATTCTATAACTAAAAGGTTTTAACTTCGCCTCGAGCTCTCCAAACTCTTGAACATGGCTCCCTAATACCCAAACCTCAATTACCAAGACACACTCCATCCCTTGGATTCACCCCCCACTCCATTGAAGGCAACCATAAACAAAAATAACAGAAGCCTATTTCATTTGCAAGAACGCAGAGCTAGAGTCCCTGCTGTCATGTGAGATTCAGACCCACCTTCCTCCTTGCCTACTCCATCATCAACTAGGTAACTTAACCATCTTAGGCATTTGAGTTAATTTATACCACACACAAATATGCATGGCAATGGTGTGCCACACTACCCCACCCTAATCACCGAGAGAGTGAATGCAATGATATATATCCTCCTTAAAAACCTCCTTAAAACTCTCTTTTCAATATTCATTCACCCCACTAGAAAATTATATTCTTTTATATATATTAATTTTTTCTTTTATATTTTATATATTACTAAAAAAAATAAAATTAAACAAACAACATAATTATCCATTAACCAACCACCACTACCTCTATAAATACCATCAATTAAAAAAAATAAAAAATTAAAAAACATACTCGCGAACAACCACTACCTTTATAAACACCATCAATTTAAAAATAATAAAAATATACTTGCAATCTGCAACCAAATCATCTTATTCGATCATTTTGCGAAGTTTGAAATTCAAGCCCCAAGGCGATAACATATATGTAACAGTGACTACTTTAATCATATTAGTCTTCCAGGCTGTAAATATGAAAAAGCTACAAAGGATTCATGTGAAAAGATCTCGGGGAAAATAAAATAAAAATAGCTTCGAATTAAATCAAACGACATAGTTGGTTGGTTTGGCTCCATTTCATCGGAAAAAGGCAGGCTTCTTATCTTTTATTTTAATTTTCCCTCCCACTCCAACTAGGATACACTGCAGGCCTCCATAGGGTCATGTGCGCTCCTTTATTGTTCTGTTTCGTGGTGTGTATGCAAAGAAGAAGCCGCAGCACCTATCTCAGGTGGCTTCAGTGGAATAGGCCTGAAAAATATTGATCTGCTCCGTTGTTGTTAAACAATGGGGGGCTCTCCACAACATATCCCTGCTGTTTTGAGAAAAACCATACAATCAATAAAGGAAATTATTGCAGGGACTCATTCAGACGATGAAATATATGCAACCCTCAAAGATTCCAACATGGATCCCAATGAGACCGCCCAGAAGCTACTAACTCAAGGTAGACATGTATCTGCTTTTTCTTCATACTTGGATTCTGGCTAATTTACACATTCAAATTTTGTTCAGCTGGAACAGATAAGAATTGACTCCACTTGTCATTCACAGCTCAAAACTGCATCTCTTATCTTTTTCTCTCGTGGGTTGCTTGTTATACCGCCTTCAGATAACTGCTCTGCGGTTGTCGACTTTCTAAGTTCTTTTTAATATTGGAGCACAATACGCTCAATCTCCCCAAGTTGGGCAGCCAGTCATATCTCTGTTTGTTATTAGGGCATGGTGAAGTGCGTTTTATTCTCTTTATTGCTCCGGATGTGCACTGCAAGTCTCTGCATTGAACTCTTGTCAAAATATTATGTAGAGTGAAAGAGCTTTATGAAATATTATTTGAAGGGCTGCTTTCCACATGGAAATTATTCAAGATAAATTCCACACTGCATTCTATCAATGTGTCTATCAACGAGAAATTTGAGCAAAGAGAACTAAATAATCCATGGTCTTCAACTACCATTCGAGCTGCTTCGAGAATTCTATCATAGCATATCCTTCTTTGTTTTTTCGGTCCGGTAAACCCCATTTTAGCAGACAGGAGAGTGTCGAAATCTTAAATTATATCAGCTTTTTAATCCTGTGAACTCTGGCCATAAAATTGCGACTGGGGTAGCTTTTCTGTCAAACTCAACCATGACGCTTATAGTTATTTTTGATACGAGGGTTGGACTTCTCTATAATACTAGCTTTTATTATGACATTTGACTATGAAAATGGGACTTGGGTAGCTTTTCTGTCAAATTCACCCGACTTGCACTAGGCCTCATCCACAAATTGGTCACATTAACACCGGCATAAATCGTGGGCTCTCTCATGGAAACTATTAACCAGAACCCTCTTGACATATCCTTTTTTTCTATTGCTGGCCAGGAAAAATGTACTAAAATATGGAATAACCAAATTGCAAGTGTCAAAAGGGTTCATCACCCTTGCCGATATCCATATCATAGCACATGTAAAGCTAAATATATTATCTTCATCAATTAACAATGCCAACAAGTTTAAAGAAAACCAATAGTTTGCTCATGATTTTGTGACATTGGGCAGTCGCTCTGCAGTTATATTTACCCAATGCTTGTCTTGATTTTTGCATTTTTTTGCCAGGCTAGCTTGTTAGTTACATATTAATTATAATTTGATCACTTGTTTTGGCAATGGATTTTTATAGTGCCTTGTAATGTCCTATAAACATTGCAGATCCCTTTCACGAGGTTAAGAGGAAGTGGGAGAAGAAAAAAGAGGTAAGGTCATGTTCAGTTGGTACAGGATTTGTTCTCTACTTCAAAGCTTTTTCCATCCCATGGAATATTATCATCATTCGTTGTTACAACTTATTGCTATAGTTCACAATGTTTGTAGTATGATTGCACATAATCACAGATTCACATCGTTATGCTTACCTTTGTGTGAGATTTATAAATTATATCTACAGCATTTTCTCTTTTTGCTTTTGTTGTGACTTGTTCAATATTTTTCACAAGCTCATTTTTCCTCCATCAAAAGAGCAAAACCAATACTTAAACTTTGTATATGGGTTCTCCTATCAAGCTTTTGCATTGGAACTTGCTTTCTAGTATTTTTTGAAATGTGAAGGATTGTATGGCAATTTTCTGTAGAAAGTTGTTTACTAGCTAGTAGCCATGTGTGTTTTAGTCTCATCATTTAGATCAGGATTAAATATTCAATAAAGTAATATCTTTTGAACAAAAATCCTCTTGATTCTTTGTCAATTCTAGAATGAGACAAAAAGCTAAAGTGGGGGAGATTTTCATGTATATGTTGGAATTTCCATTTACTACATTTAATGCAATTTCAAAAATTCCACCTCAACATCTAGGTTTCCTGGATCTACTTCCTGTGAAATTTCAGCCTAATGGCTGAATCTGAAATATACACTACAGCATCATATACTGCACTTCTTTTCAACGAAATACAAAAAGGCAGCCCTCAAAAAAAAAAACAACATTAAACATTTAACAAACAAACAAATTTACTACAAGAGAACGGTGTTTCCAACTCATAGGCCACACTTCCCAAGCATATAACAGATCTGAAAACAACTTATTACAGCTATATATCTCCCCCATAAGTAACATGACATGTTCCCCCCCCATGAATCCTTTCCGTCGGACATGACACCATGACGACACGTGCCCAAAATGAGTTTGACTCGTGTCCTGGGTGGAGTACATGAGTTTGGGCACGTGCAAAATTCGTGTCCCGATTTTATGACACGTGTCCCCTGAGAAAAGTCCCTCGTGTGCTTTAAAACTTACTTTTAGGGCGATTTCCCACTCATTCGTTTTCTGTTTTGGAGTTGTGGGAGTGTTTGGACGGCCAACAAGGGAGAGAAACAAGTTCTAGAGGAGATTCAAAGTGCAGATAAGTGGATTTGCCTTCCAATTTTGTTTTTTAGTTTTGCTGCAACAGTCCATTTTTGCTTACATGCACAACCTTATAACAGTCTATTTTTCTTCATATTACAGCAATCATGGCTCACTCAAGGGCAGCTGGAAAAGGGCAAAAGAAGGGGAAGAATTCCCCCATTAATTTATGCCCCCTCTCCTTCAATTTCATCAAGATCTACAAGTATTCATATATTGGAAGTGGGGCTGCAACAACAGCTTCAAATGTCGAGAGAAACATTCTTTTAGCAAAACAGTAGGCTCAAGAACCAAAATATCCCTTGTGGAAGTATGTTTCAAGACATCAAGGGCCAAGGAGCAAGTTAAAGGGAGGGGGGAATGTTCTTTGGACATGCAGTTTTTGCAAACATCAATTTAAGAGCACCTACTTCTGAGTGAAAGGGCATTTGTTGGGAACATATTGTGGACTTGGAGCATGCCCATGACTAAATGCATCTAAGTGAAAAGAACTAGAAAAAAAAGCCAATGTTAGTGTGGCAGTGGTGGTTGCATCATCTAAGAAAACCAAGAATGAGGATACTCTTGCATTCTCGAGGAAAACGAATTATCCATTTGGGAGTTCCAATGGGAGTGCAGTTCAAGCAACAAAAAGGAGGGCACTTAGTCAAATGGACAAGATATTTCAGCGTGAGAGGCAAGAAGAGATTGGTCTTACCATTGGCTTTTTGTATTTCTATCTCAACTTCATATCATTTAATGTTGCATGGTCATCTTTATTTATTGAGATGTGTCAATCTCTAGCTTAAGGGGCTCCAGTTAGACATGTGCCTCCTAATTTAGAGAAGCTTAGAACCACATTGTTGGTTAAGGCAAAGAAGAAGGTGGATAAAATGCACAAGCCTGTTAAATTAGCATGACCATTATTTGGGGTTCTGATGGATGGATAGATGCAACATGCCATCCGCTCATGAGCTTCATGGTGCTCTTGGAAAATACAAGGATGCACTATATATGGGTGAGTTATTTATTAAAATTATTGAAGATATAGGTGTTGATTCTTGTGTGCAAATTATTACAAGCGATGCACCTGTTTGCAAGACTATAAGCATGATTGTGGAAGATAAATATCCATAAATATTTTGGACATCTTGCATTGCCCATTCTTTGAGTTTAACACTTAAATCTATTGTTTTTGATGTGGCATCGATCAAAAATCTTATTGAGAATGTATGCCAAATCTGTAAATTTGTACAAAATCATACCAATGCCCTCGCAATCTACAAAGAGTGCACAAAGCTATCATTGTTGAAGATTGCAGATACGCGGTTTGCCTCCGCATTCATCATGCTGAAGAGGTTGAGGGAGGTCAAGACTGCTTTTGGGGCCATGGTTATTTTAGAGTTTTGGTCTTTTTGGAGAAAGATAAATGAAGCAACCTCGAAAATGGTCAAGGATGCAGTGTTAGATGATGCTTTGTGGGAGAGGGTAGATCTTCCTATTAAGATCATGGACCCTATCATTGCTTTGTTGTAGTTTGTAGACACAGACCAACCCATCTTAGGAGAGATTTATGAGGGGTGGGATTCCACGATTGAGTCCATGAGGACCATTATTTTTCAAAATGATTGACATGATTACAAGACATCAACATGCCTTTTGCACCATCATATAGGATGTTCTTGTTAGCAGGTGCAACAAGAATTGCACCTTTACATTGTTTGCCTTATTGATTGAATCTAAAATACTGCAACAATGAGTGGCTCAATGGTGGGCCTTCAAGCAAATTCCCTCCTCACATGGATAATGAGGTTTCATAGGGGAGGAAGGATGCATTTAGACAAATATTTAATGATAGAATATCCCTTGATGAGGTGGAGGATTCCTTTGCATAGTTTTCCATTGGTACTGGGAGATTTACAGACTATGATGTGATTAGAGATAGGGGGATAATGTAATATCCTAAACGAGATATTTGACGAATTTTGCAGAAATTTACTCAACCCAAATTTCACCATTAAATTATCATCCATTTAATAGAATGTCCTAAATGCCAGAAATTTGGAACACCCTTGAAATTTTAACTCAGAAATACTATAGATAAATTTTCCATGCAAGAACAGAAGATTGCCATGTAAATTAACTTTAGAAAATTAAGTCGTCAACATCATAAACAATTTGCATAACATAAACCCCAATATTTATGACAAAAACGAAAAATATAGTTTGCAACTGAATAATAGACAATATCAACATGCAGAAGATCTCAGCCTTATTAATATAGAAAATGCTAGAACAAAAGACTGGAAATGGCTGAGGCAATGGCCCCAAATAGATCTACAATAATGCCGCAACTGGCCTTTAAAACAACTGAAAAATCAATAAACTACAACCTGTGAATCCTAAATGGGTCCACCAAGGGAAGAGATGGGTGCTCGCCTACTCTTACTGAATCACTCGAGGGTTTTCGTCCTGGGGCTACTGCTGAAGTAGAGAACCAAGTTCTCAAACCTCTCACATATGATAATGATTAAACCCAAGATGTTCTCTAATGGCCCTTCCTCTTTTTATAGATCTGATTGACTCCTCTAGAAGCTCCTATTTTATTATTGTTTTAATCATTGAGCACATTTCCCTCAATTAAAATATTCTTTTTAATGTGGGAAAATGGTTATTTGGTCTCCATGCCTCCTTAGGTCACTGAAAATCACTCCTAGCCATACCATCCTATAGATCTTCTTGTTTCGGTTCCAACGAGCTATTACACTAAGGTGTTCTTCCAAGAATTCCTCCTGAAATGCCACCTTAGGCGTAATTAATTGAGTTAGGCCCATTAATAACTCAATTTTCTGAAAGTTGTTGGAATGCAACAAAGTGAAAGGTAAATTGTACGGATGGTGGAATATACCAAGCGAATGCCATCGGACGTCATAAGAACTCCTCAACACCCCTCCAAAAGCCCCCAGGGCTCGCTGATGACGCCAACCTGCACCTGTGACCTGTCTGCCCCCAACTATGAAAGTCCATCCTATCCATGTCATAAGTAATACCAGAAAAAGGAACATTACAAATCCTCCGCCCCAAGATTGCTTGCTCTCAAGCAATCCAAATATGTGGACCAGTGTGTTGGCCCGATGCAACTGAGACCCAACGCTTGGATCTAATACAAACTGCGGGGTGATGCTATGCCTCTGTGTCAACCCACCAGGAACAACCCCCCCACTGCTCGGATCTCAGACCAATCTCTGACTGAGCATGTCATCAACAAATCCTCTTGGATCCCAATGCCACCAAGAACAAGCATCAATGCTCCATGAATCCAGCTGCGCTATAAATCTGGCTGAGGGTGCTGGCCCACTGACTGCATACCAACTCATCACCTCTTTCCCAGTCGAACCCCCGACTCAATCCAATGCTAATCTTGCTCTCTTGATGCCGGGACGGAATGTTGAAGAGCTGCCGACCTGTATCCCACGACCAACTGAAACCTGTAGTACCCGTCATGTCTAAGGGTCCCCGCTCCACTATGCCCATGTCTAAGAAGATCGTACCATCAATAGGATACCAACTCATGATCTCTCGCCAATCTAATGTATAGACACCTGTGCAAAGAGTATGTCGACTAGTCTGATACTGGTCAATGCTCAACCCCTGATGCTTTGCTCGATCAACCAACAAAATTTGTCCAAGAAATCCTGCCTCTCTCCCTATAATGGACCCAGGTGGGCAAGCTCTGATGCAAGCCCTGTCTATGTACTCCTGGAGAGGGTTGCTGCTTGAAAATGTTGCAGCTCTGCTGGTCGCCACTACATCTTCTTGCAGTCATTACCGGACCAGATCTCTTACTAGTAGGCAGTCGAGATCGCCCAGTCATCAACGACATATCACTTCTTCTCGACAGCGGCATAATAGAGGTTCCACATCCTCCCCTAGCCTTCCCTCGGGACAACACTCCATCTTGAGTTTTTTGCATTCGACCTTGAGTGTTAGGAGAGTGATTTAGTGGACCATTATCTTGTGCCCTCTGCACTTGGAGTCCAGGACTTTCCTCATTTTGGTTTTCAGGCATTATGTTTTTCTTGCTTTATTTCCTATTTCTTGCTCTTTATATAGGAGACCTTTTGGTAATTCTCCTTGTACTCTGCAGTCCCATTGACCTATTTTTGTGGTCATTCGTTGGACATTAATATAATTATCTTATCTTATCTTATCTAGCCCACCAATCCTATGCCAAACTGTCATGCCAGACTCCATCACCTTCTGAGGACAAGTGTTTGTAAATACTGCCACCCTGCTAGCTGTATGTACATGTGTCTGGTCCTCATCAATGGCTGACTGCAAGGGTGGCTGCTTATGCTCCTCCATCACGAGCTCAATGTGATCCTTCGACTGGCCCTCCACAAAAGGCTCAATACACATACTGTGCATATCATCCTTCTCAGTTGACTCATGCTAAATCGTCACGGGTGACTCATCATCCTAAATGTCTCCCATAGGGTCCATTCACTGCTCACTAAACATACGGGAATATAAATCTGGCTTGCTGTCCACAACTTCGCATGACTACTCATGCTCCCTAGAGGCATCCTCGTATGACCTCATGGATGCATCCAAAGAAGAGTCCTCCTCCTGACATACATAAGGAATGCCCTCCTGCTCTACCTCTGCATCTCCCAAGCATGAGTGGTAAGGTCCTTAGCTCATTCTTGCTGCATGGTCCACCAATCCTCCGCAACTCCTCCTGGGTCAATCGTCTCCTGAACAACTCAATGCCCTGTACTACTAACCTTTTGGCTAGTCCATACGCAGCAAGTGAAACTAACTGCTCTCTCCTCCAAATGGCCAATAATCTGGACTGCAACCTTTTGCAAATGGCATCATGGCCTCCCATACATGAGGATAAAATGGACTGCATGTGTGCTATGACTGTGTCGGGATGATGTTTCCTAATGTTGAAGAAGCATTGGAACATCTACAGGATCAAATCGTCACACTCCAACTCAAAAATGAGGTCATAAGATCTAACCAAGGCCATGACTTCTAGAATCTCTAGCCTCTTCCCAAAGGTGGAGCCCTCACTGTTATCCAAATCCTGAAAGGTCTCTACTATCAGTCTGAAGACTCTCCTCATATGGCCATCACTGTAGGGAGCTATAGGTGTGGTTAACATCATGATACTACTAAGACAAGAAGCAATTGGGAGTTTGACCCCTACACAAGGATGCTCCAAAAATTTGTGTTGTATGAGAGCTATCATGGCTAGTTTTAGAGCCCAACCCAAACTCTTCCCATTTGATTGATGTACTTTTTGGAGAGAAGTGAAGCGAGTTCTTCTAGTTTGAGAATGGCCCTTGTTGTAGCCCCCATGCATCTCAAATATGTTCCAAGTGCATAAATTTTGTATCCCAACTAATGTTTTTTCTGTGGCTACTCTTGCTGTAGCAAAGTAAGTCTTCCCTTGGAAAGAGATCTGTTAATTTTTGCTGCAATTTTATCAAGGATAGTTTTGAAGGCCTTATCCATGTTCTGTTGAATGATGGCAAGTTCATTGTGACAACGAGGCCATTGTTTTGGCAAATAATTTGATGACAGTTGTTGTATGTATATTTTGTGGGTTATAGACAAAGATAGTGCTACTACCAAACATGAAATATATATTCAGATAACACTCATTCAGATTAAACAACAGTGAAAAATAAATAGAGGAACCTAGCAATTTTATCCACAATGATAACAATGTTCAATAGCAGGAACAAGTCCCGATTCAGCCTCCTTATCAATAGTGTTTCCAACTCTATATGAAGTACAAACTCAGAGAGAGACAATCCACACTTTCTGCCTAGCAATAACAGTGCCCACTCTTCGCCATTCGTAGACTTACAACAAAGAAATCTCATCCCAGACCCAAGAAATATAGTGGAAGGAACTCGACCAGCTGGTCTTGGAAGTTACCAAAATTTCGTCCCCGTCTTTGAATAAAACACAACTACAGGAAGTTGACTTGTGGCACCTGTCATCGAACCTCTCGTCAAAACTGCTTGGCGACTCGATCTACCCACTTTTCTCCATATTCAATTTGCTCGATCCATAGTCTTGCTGTAGTATACAATGTTTGGGCTATTCACAGTTGCATCTAATGCTTCCAGCGTTTAGACGTACCAATCAAGGCTTTCAGTCTGGTGGCGCAATTCCTCTGTATATACCCCAGCAAAATTACGCGGCCTCATCCATCGATTCAGAGGCGTTGAAAAATTTAGTGTAGCTTCCACTGTCGCTTAGAAATGGGTTATGTTGATTTTTGGTAGCATCCGAAGCGCTTTAAGTCTCAAAATTTGTGGAGAGGCTTAGGCACATGTATTTTAAAGAACCCAAAAATCGTTTGTGGAAATTCCACTCAGAATATGTTTTATTGAAATAATTAATTATTTTAATGGAGACCCTAAGTCTAAACTTAGGGAAATTAAATAATTGAAGGGTATTAATAAAAAAGAGTATGAATCTTCTAGAGAACATGGATAAAGTCAAGTTATGATTTAGCCATTGATTAGAGATCTAATCTCGGTCGTTGATATCTCAACGAGAAGACTATAAAGGAAGACTTGAGGGTCATTTGAAAAAGACACTAGTGCAGATACTTAGTTGTCCAAGCAAAATCAATTTTCTCAGTGGTTGAAGTTCGGCAAGAGAAAATTGATCCAGAGGGAGAGTTGCAGGTGGAGGAGAGACAAAGAGGGTTCAACATCAATCCGGGGTGCGGGAGCGGGTGACACAATGGCAGGAAGGGACAACGCAGAGGTAGGAAGGGAACAATGCAGATGTGACGCATATCTGTGCAGTCCCGAGCCAACGCAAAGGTGACGCAGGAGGCCTAGGAGAGTCCTTCTGGGGTCATTTCTCATTAGAAAATTTGTGAGAAATTTCTCCAGTGTTATCATAGAGAATTTCTCTTCGTTATTGCTGATTGTAAATTGTACAAGAAGGTTTTGCAGAAGAATAATAGAAACCCTCATCTGCTGCATCAGTTTTTCCGCATTGGGTTTTTCCAAGGACAATTGTCCAAAATATCTGTCATTCTTGTGCTAGTATTTCCTTATTGTTTTGCTCAGTAATTGTGAAGTTTGCATTTGAATTTATTTCGATATTTACTGAAGAGATTTCTGCAAATAACTTATTCTTGAAAAATAAGTAGAAGAAATAATATCAGATAATGCAGTAGGATTTCAAGTTGAAATTTTCACATGGTATTAGAGCTGGGTTAGGCAAGAAAGCAGGAGGGTCTACGCAAAAGGGAACTCGTGGTGCTGCCTTGTCAACAAATCATATTCCTAAAGGGCTTATGCATTCCTTTTGCAGAAATTGTGGAAAGGGGAAAAGCAAGGAGAAGATGGAAGATCGAGTTTTGTCAGTGTTGGCCTCTAGGCTGGAAAAAGAATGTGCTTGTTTATCAAGCACTGCATCATCAGAGGATTGGCATATTGATAATGGAGCTTCAACTCATATGACTGGAGAAAGAGATAATTTCTCCAGCTATCAAGAAGAACGAATGGACTTCCAAATTACTATGGGAAACAAGAGAAAATGTACCCTTGTGGGAAAAGGGACCATAGCGTTTCAGATAGGAGCAAGAGAGAGTCTCCGAGCCACTAATGTGATGCATGTGCCATGTATGGGAATGAATTTACTTTAAGTGTCTCAATTGCACGACAAGGGATACAATGTATACTTTATCGGAAGAAAGGTCTTTGTCAAACATCCAAGCTGGAAGAAGGCTCAGATTTGGACTTGAAGCAGCAAACTATACAAGTTGCAGCTTGAGTCTCCAATGGCATTGGTAGGCAGCAATCTAAGCGGCGAGTTAGATCTGAATGAACTATGGCACAGACGAATGGGGCATCTACACCTTGGAGCTCTAAGAATGCTCAGAGAAACAATTACGGGAGTACCAGTTCTTAGTACCAAACATGATGATGTATGCAGAGGGTGCGTTCTAGGCAAGTACGCTAAGGCAACGTACTCTAGGAGCAACAATAGGGCAAAGAGTGCATTGGGACTAATACACTCAGATATTTGCGGACCAATGTCCACTAGAGCTCTTGGTGGAAGTGAATATTTTGTCACTTTCATAGATGACCATTCCAGGAAAACTCGGATTTACTTCCTTAAGACCAAGGATAAGGTCTTTGACAGGTTCAGAGAATTTAAAGCTCTGGTAGAAAATCTGACTGGGAAGAAAATCAAGGTATTACGATTTGATAACGGTGGTGAATATACTGATAAGGAATTCACAGATTTCTGCGCAAGGGAGGGCATCAGAAGAGAATGGACTGCTCCTTACAATCCGGAGCAGAATGGAGTTGTAGAACAGAAGAACAAGACTATTGTTGGGGCAACAAAGGCAATGCTGTATGACCATGATCTGCCTAGATTTCTGTGGGCAAAGCATGCAACACAGTTGTATATGTTCAGAATAGACCCCTCACAGAGCATTGGGCAAGACAATGCTCGAGAGTGTCTTCACAGGGATGAAGCCGAAGGTAAGCCACCTCAGGATTTTCAGGAGTGGTGTATTGCCACTTTCCAGACGTGAAATGAAGCAAACTAGAGGAGACTGCTGAGAAATGGTATCTCGCGAGATATAACGAGACATCCAAGGCATACAAAATCTACATTCTAGGTAATAGGAAAGTTGTAGTAAAGATGGATGTGAAATTCCTGGAGGATCGAGCCTTCAGAAAATCCCATGAAATGCCTACTGAAGAACAATTTGAAGATGAACCTCTTGTCCAGCGACAGCTAGGAGAAGATCCAACAGATGGACAACCATCAGGATCTAGCACTGTGACCAGTACTAGTATTCCTTCAAGAGAAGAAAATCTAGATAGCTCGCAGCAGATGGGACAGCAGGAAGAAGAGATGATTGAGCCACCCACTACCAGTGGCAAAATCAACAGAGAAGTACGATAGACGTTGAGGGATGCCGAGGCGTTTGTTGGGTATCCTAGAACCGAGAAAAGGCAGCGTAGATAGCCTGACAAATACCAAGCACTGGTAGCACAGGTTGTCGAGCCCTCTGGCTTTCAGGAAGCCATTCAACATCAAGTCTAAGTAGATGCTATGGTAGAGGAGTATAGCTCTATCATGACCAATGATGTCTGCGAAGTTGTACCGAGACCACAGGACAGATCAGTTGTAGGTTCTAGGTGGATCTACAAGATTAAGTATGCTGCAGACGACAGTGTAGAGAAGTACAAGGTTAGGTTTGTGGCTAAGGGATGTGCTCGGAAAGAAGGGATAGACTATGAAGAAACCTTCGCCCTTGTAGCCGAATATACCTCTATCAGATCCATTATATCCCTTGCAACGCAGATGGTATGGGAGATTCACCAGATGGATGTCAAGACTGCATTCTTGAACCAGGTGATAGAAGAAGAGGTCTACATCGAATGACCGGAAGGCTTCGAAACTCATGAGAAGAAAAATCATGTATGTAGGCTGAAGAAAGCCTTGTATGGACTCGAAAGGCACCTAGAGCATGGTATGGTCGAATTAATGGTTACTTGCAGCAAATTAGATTTGTCAAAGGTGACACTGATCCCAATCTCTACTATCTCACAATAGAGAATGAGCTTTTGATTTTGGTATTGTCCGTAGATGATCTATTTCTGACAGGATCATCTAAGCTCATCAAAGACTGCAAGAAGAATTTGGCAGAAGAATTCGACATGAAGGATTTCGGGCTGATGCACTATTTTTTGGGATTAGAAGTTTGGCAGCAGTAGGGAGAAATCTTCCTTGGGCAATGGAGATACGCTACAGAAATTCTAAAGAGATTTAGAATGCAAGACTGTAGACCCATGGCTACTCCAATGATACCAATTGGAAGAAAAACGATGCATCTGAAGATAAAGTGGACCCCACCTTGTATAGGCAGCTCATAGGTCTCTCATGTATCTGGTCACCACCCGGCTAGACATTTGCGACGCTGTTAATTCTCTCAGTCAGTTCATGGTAGAACCAAAGAGGGCGCACTAGGCAGTTGCCAAGCATGTTCTCCGATATGTGTGAGGAATAGTTGGATATGGATTAAAATACACTCAAGGCGATGACATCATTCTGCGTGGATTCACAGATGCAGATTGGGTAGGCAGTTCGGTAGATCAGAAAAGTACCACAGGGTACTGCTTCAACATTGGATCAGGTATGACCTCTCGGTGCAGTAAAATGCAGAAGTCCGTAGCATTGAGCATAGCTGAAGCAGAATATATGGCAGCCAACACAACTCCTTGTGAAGCTATATGGCTTAGAAAACTGCTTGTGAATTTCTTCAGAAGGAAGATGGAAGCGACCAATATTGTATGTGATAATCAGAGTTGCATCTAGCTCTCTGAGAATCATGTTTTTCATGATTGGTTGAAGCACATCGACATCAGGTGTCATTTTATCAGAGACTGTGTTTAGCGGGGAGCAGTGCAGTTGTAGTACATTCCCGCAGGAGATTAGGTAGCAAACATTCTCACCAAGGCCCTAGGGAGAACAAAGTTTGTTCACTTTAGGGAAAATATGGGGATGATTGATAATCCGTTTCAGTAACGGATGAAGTAGCACTTGAGAGGGAGCTGTAGTACGGATGCAACAATGACAATGGCAGTGTCATGGGCAACAATACAGTAGCAGCAGCAACGCAGTGGTTGATGGACAAGTTGTCAGATATCAGCAGCGCCGAGGATGCTTCAGGGTCAGAGCAGTATGCAGCAGGCATATTGTTGAAGCACCTTCCTCGCTAAGAGGGAGTGTTGATTTTTGGTAGCATCGAAAGTGCTCTAAGTCTCAAAATTTGTGGAGAGGCTTAGGCACGTGTATTCCAAAGAACCCATAAATTGTTTGTGGAAATTCCACTCGGAATATGTTTTATTAAAATAATTAATTATTTTAATGGAGACTTTAAGTCTAAACTTAGGGAAATTAAATAATTAAAGGGTATTAATAAAACAACGTGTGAATCTTCTAGAGAACATGGATCAAGTCAAGTTATGATCTTAGCCATTGATTAGAGATCTAATCTCGGCCGCTGATATCTCAACGAGAAGACTATAAAGGAAGACTTGAGGGTCATTTGGAAAAGACACTAGTGCAAATACTTAGTTGCCCAAGAAAAATCGATTTTCTCAGTGGCTGAAGTTCGGCAAGAGAAAATCGATCTAGAGGGAGAGTTGCAGGTGGAGGAGAGACAGAGAGGGTTAGCATCAATCCGGGATACAAGAGCAGGTGACGCACTGGCAGGAAGGGACAACACAGATGTAGGAAGGGAATAACGCAGAGGTGACGCAGATATGCGTAGTCCCCACGCAGAGCCAGCTCAAAGGTGACGCAGGAGGCCCAAGAGAGTCCTTCTAGGGTCATTTATCATTAGAAAATTTGTGAGAAATTTCTCTAGTGTTATCATAGAGAATTTCTCTTCATTACTGCTGATTGTAAACTGTACAAGAAGATTTTGTTGAAGAATAATAGAAACCCTCATTTGCTGCACAGGTTTTCTTGTATTGGGTTTTTCCGAGGACAATTGTCCAAAATATTTGTGTCATTCTTGTGCTAGTATTTCCTTATTGTTTTGCTCAGTAATTGTGAAGTCTGCATTTGAATTTATTTTGATATTTACTGAAGAGATTTTTGCAAATAACTTATTCCTGAATAATAAGTAGAAGAAATAATATCAGATAATGCAGTAGGATTTCAAGTTGAAATTTTCAGAGGGTCCGCACCAGCATTCGTAACTCGTGGTTCTGCCCAGTTTACGCTCCTTGCTTCCTCAGCGTCGCTACGCATCACATATGTGTTTTCCACTTACAGAGGATTAGTTCAAATGCGTAGTAGACTCGGACCGATCCTCTTGGTGTGTGGCTGCACTGTGCATGCGATTTCTCTCGATCTTGATGTCGCTTGGCCCATCATTCCACTTTCCCACGCATCGGTTTATAAACTCCACCCTCTGCTATGAGTTTCCAAACTCGATTTTGATCAGTAGATGAGCCTGACCATGTAGGACCCACCTCTGTTCGTTCATTGGCAATGAATTGACGACGTCAACATCTCATGTGGCAGAATCCAATCAATGTGCGCTGTCAAGCTGAAGTAATAATTCCATGAGGTGCCCAACGAGAATGGAGGCCTTGGCGGAAAATGAAGTGCTCGGTCTCTCTCGACCTTTCAAGCTCGACACTTGAGGTTTAAATGACTGTCTCGAGCCTGAAATTCTGAGACGACGGCTTGACTGACTTAGTCGACACCTTTCTAGCGTGCTTTGGATTAAATTTGGCTTGGCAGCTCCACAAGTTCGACCGTGGACTTTGAGTGATGATTTCGCTCCCCAAAAATGAAATTTGCCACAACCCTCTTGAGATTATAGTTTGGCCACCCTTTAAAATTACTCACAATAGTTTCAACTTCTGCAATGGTGTCTTGGCCCACTGTTTGACCCTGCGCTACCACGTTTGACTTTTTGCTGCCACGCATACGTAATGTCTACCTAGAGTAATTCAAATCAACGCGTCACATTGATTTCGTATTGTCTAAATGATCCCGCCGCCTTCAGGTGTCAACTAAGCTGGCGATAATATCGAATACACTTGTGCTCCCTCCTCTGTCAACGATCACTTCCACGAATTGGTATGCTCAGTCAATGCACTCTTCTATCAGAACAAGGGATGCGCAACAATCAATGAAATTTTAAGTTGTGGTGTTGCACGACACATGAATCTGATTCAAGGGATCCAATGCGGCCCCTAGAAATTCGGTTGACCAAATAATGTTGTGCGCCTGTGAATGAATTCGACCACCTAGTGCCCCCCCCTCTCGACTATTAATCAACTCGTAACAATGTTGCGACCTCTTTAAGAGATGAATCAAACAACTCAATAGTCCAATCTGAATTCGCCCTCTTTGACATCCGCTTCTACTAAAATTTGTACAAACCGTAATCTCCAAATTTTGACTTTCTGTGAATTGCAATCCAGATTCCACGAAATCTTATCAATTTGGCCTTCTGAGGGTATCTAGTTTAATTTGTTCTTGAACTGATGGCGGCTGGTTGAATAATTTTGGCTTCACACAAATATTCGACCCTTTTGGCTCACGACTTCAAAATTAAATTTTGTCCGGAAGAAAACAATTTCGCTTTCTGATTTAGCTCTTAGCCTTTCAAAACGAACTGAGCTCAAAATCGACCTGTGATAAAACCCTCAGGCTGGGAGGAAGACCAACTCTGGTACCATTGTAATATTCCAAATGGGATATTTGACGGATTTTGCAGAAATTTACTCAACTCAAATTTCACTATTAAATTATCATCCATTTAACAGAATGTCCCAAATGCCAAAAATTTGGAACACCCTTGAAATTTCAACTTAGAAATACTATAGATAAATTTTCCATGCAAGAACAGAAGATTGCCATGTAAAATAACTTCAAAAATTCAAGTCGTCAATGTCATAAACAATTTGCATAACATAAACCCCAATATTTATGGCAAAAATAGAAAATAGAATCTGCAACTGAATAATAGACAATATCAACATGCAGAAGATCTCAGCGTTATTTTATTAATATAGAAAATGCTGGAACAACAAACTGGAAATGGCTGAGGTAATGGCCCCAAATATATCTACAATAATGCCGCAACTGGCCTCCAAAACCACTGAAAAATCAATAAACTGCAACTTGTGAATCCTAAATGGATCCACCAAGGGAAGAGATGGGTGCTTGCCCACTCTCACTGAATCACCCGAGGGTTTTTGTCCTGGGGCTACTACTGAAGTAGAGAACCAAGTTCCCAAACCTCTCACACAAGATAATGATCAAATTCAAGATGTTCTCTAATGGCCCTTCCTCCTCTTTTTATAGATCTGATGGACTCCTCCAAAAGCTCCTATTTTATTATTATTTTAATCGTTGAGCACATTTCCTTTAATTAAAATATTCTTTTTAATGTGGGAAAATGGTCAATTGACCACCATGCCTCCTCTGGTCACTGAAAATCACTCCTAGCCATCCCATCCTGTAGATATTCTCGTTCCGGTTCCAACGAGCTATTACACTAAGGTGTTCTTCCAAGAAGTCCTCTCGAAATGCCACCTTAGGCGTAATTAATTGAGTTAGGCCCATTAATAACTCAATTTTCTGAAAGTTCACGGAATGCAACGAAACGAAATGCAAACTGTGCGGATTGTGGAATATACCAAGCGAAGGCCATCAGACCTCATAAGATCTCCTCAAAACCCCTCTAAAATCCCCCATGGTCTGCCAATAACGCTAACCTGCACCTGTTACCTGTTTGCCCCCAACTTTGAAAGTCCATCCTATCCATGTCATAAGGAATACCATAAAAAGGAACATTACAACTAAGAAGTCCTATGCTTGGCGGACAACTCATGGGCAACATGCCCTCTTCTACAATAGTTAGCCATGAGGCTCCTCTCTCAGCTTATTTCATCCTCTTGTTGCGAGAGGAATTGGAGCACATATGGGAATTTGTATAGTTTGAAGGAGAGCAAGCTTGACAAATCTAGGGCAGAGACAATGGTGTATGTGCACACCAACCTTTGTTTTATTTGCAAGTAGAGGGAGGAGTGGTTGAAGGGGGAGACAAAGATGAAGGATGTGTTTCTTGTTGATATGGGTTTGGACAATAGTGTTGAGTTGGCATTGGCCAACTTGGATCTTAATGAATCAATGCCATGTTGGAAAATGTAACTAGGACCGGTCTTCATGCTGACTATGTAATTATGTATTTATGTAATGAAGAAGACAAACATACTAAAATATTTTTTTTTGGTATGCTTGCTTCATGGGTTTCATAAGAAAGGTTTATTATAGGTCTTTAGACTTCTTCTTGATGTCTATTAGGGATTTGTCTTCTGGTCATAAATGTACAAATTAAAGAGTCACATTTATGAAGAGTCAAGTCACACTTGTATGCCTCAAGACCTTGCCAATCAAGCTTGAAGACATGTTGGAATACCCTTCAAGTTAGCCTTCAATAAGCTCTACAAGTCGGCTTAGAAAACAATGCTCAAGTTGACCTCATTTCACATAGACTGGTCGACTCAATTATAGGTAGGGTCAACTATATATACCCTATATTCTGTGCAAAAAAGGACATACAAAAATTTGGTCTTCTCTGATTTTTTCGGACAAGGTTCAGGGTGAAAAGACTGCAGATTACAAACTCAAGGATCAGGGATATACAGCGTGAAGAATATACGAATAAGGAAGACAATATATATATATATATATATATATATATATATATATATATATATATATATATATATATATGCAACTCGTACAGACCGAATTGCTATGACCAGGAGTAACTTTAGTCATAGTACACCAAAGGCGCAAGGGCTATTTTGAAGTGCGGATATATGACTGTGTTAAGTATGAGAAAGGACTACAATAAATACGACAAGCCAAGTAGAGACTGAGCTCTCTAGTCCTGATGCAGAATGGTGCAGGAAGGTGCAATAAAGAAGGATCAACTCAAGGAGTCAATGAAGAAGCAGTGACAAGGTCTTGGAGGCATACAAGGGTCGAGGGTCTCTGTCATGGTCGTGGTACTTGTCATCTGAAAGTCTATAAGAAGAATTTCTTGTGGGTTTTCCTCTCTAAGAGGGTGAGGTTTTGGCCCTGGCTTGAAAAGCCTAAATCTGTGTCTCTTGTGCTTTTGATAATTGACTTGATGAAAGATTTAATAAGCTAAGAAGAGAAGTCATAAGTAAAAGAAGTAAGCTCACAAGTAATTATCAAGAACAAAATTTGAATTAATCACTGCCCTACCAAATTCTCAACATGGTTTTAGAGCTAAGGGACTGAAGACAAGTGCTAGTTGACAAGGAGACACTCAAGGAAGCAAGGATCAAAGTCAAGGTCAAAGTTTGCATTGAAAATTCAAATCAATTTCCAAGGAAGATTCTTCAATATCATTCAAAGGATCCACTTATCAAGTAGATAATCTTTGCCATCAAAGATTTATGACATTGAAGACATTGTTGGAAAACACATCATCAAGCACCATCCAACTTTATCCAATACCTTTGAAGACATCTACATTGGAGAATTCATTCTAAGAGGGAGTTTCTAACTTCATCTTCATCATCATCATCATTAAGGAAGCTTCTATGAGGAAGTCAATATATTCAAGTAAGTATGACCTCATCTAAATCTGTCAAAATGACTTATTGCAAAGAGAACAACAAATTGGTTGGGTCATCAAACTTTAGTGCATGGAAGAAGAGGACAAATTTGAATCTAATCGAAGACGAAGTTATGGGCTACATCGAAGGATCTACAATTCAACCCTCAAAAGAAGATGCTCCAACTCATGCCAAATACATGAAAGGAGAAATCAGAGGCCAGAGGATTCTCATAGAATCCATTAAGGACTCACTCATACCCTATGTATTAAAATTGAAAACTGCAAAAGAAATATATGAGAAACTGGTGGAGCTATTCTCTGTGACAAGAACTATACAAGATGAAATGTCAAGAGAGGAAGGAATCACTTCATATTTTATGAGGATTTATGAAATAAGAGACCAACTACAGTGTCGTTGAATGCTCTACTGGAAGAATGGTGAAACTTCACTTCAAGCTTATACGGGAAGAAAGAAGCAATACCATTCCACAATCTATGGTCTCTATGTAAAATAGGGGAAACAAGATTGAAAACCAAAGCTGATACATGATCAAGTGAAGGGAATCAAACCTTTGCAGCCATGTCCAGGAAGAAAGGAAGATTCGGAAAATTTGGTCCTCAGAATAAAAGAAGAAATATGGACAAAGTATGATGCTTTGGATGTAATGAACTTGGGCATTATAAAAGGGACTGTCCTAAATCTGGGAAGGACAAGAGGAAAAAGGAAGAAGCCCATGTCACAGATGAAAGGGAAGAATGTGATGCAAAGAAATCTAAGAAAGAAGAAGCAAAAGATCTTTATTATGATTGAGATCATCTTTCTCTTTAAGTGATTTCTATTGGTTGTAAAATAATATGGTAGGAAGTAATGTATATTAATAGAATCATGATAGAAGCATGGAAGGAGCACTTCAAGAAGTAGCTTCTGGAAACCTCACTGATAATAATGTTGATGGAAGGTTATCATCAAGATCAAGGGTTATCATTCAATAATCAATATGGAAACAGGTGCTGACATTTTCTAATGGAGTTCTCTATGGATTCAATGGTTAGAAAGAAAGCAAAAGGTTTCATTGAGAAATTTATGTTACAAAATTCTAGGATTAGGATATGATGACATATTGATGAAGCAGGTCAAGGGAATGAAGTTCTTCATTCTTGTAAAATTGTTGCAGGATGGCTCAAAAGGAAAAGGATGAGGTACATATATCTATATGCTGACACTAGATGTCGCGAAGTCATGTCATATGGTTGCAGGTGATGGACTTCTAGCTTTAGAAGTAGGATCAGAGGAAGAAGGATCTCTTCTAGTGCATAGGTTGCCACTAACATATGAAATCAAATATGTCCTCATATGAAATATGAGATGGTTGTATACAAGCAAGGAACTGGATACTGGAAGTTCTTGGGAATAAAGCCACGTGGAGAAAGAAAGGAAGAGATCATGAAGTGGAACCATATCAAGAGGCGATTATCATCCAGAAGCCAAGAAGATGTGACTAGGAGATCTCCTGGGAAGATATTTGGACTTTGATAGAAGTATGGTAAACAAAAAGACCCTTGACAATACATATCTTTAGGAGATGTGTCGATCTGAATAAAGGATGCCAATGCCTACAAAAAGATATCATGGTGAAAAGATCATCGCTGAGGTAACTTTTGATTTAAAAGTTTTGATGTATATGTTTATCTGGATAAGTTTATGTAGGGTTTCCAATCATGTGGAAGGATGTAAGATCCTTGGGAGATGGTTCGAAGGAAAGCAACATGGCATAAAAGTGGACCAGATGAGAAGGACTGATGAATCACTTTCAGGTGGATGACATGACTCATGGATGAAAGTGATGGATGATCTTGTGCTCTATGAAGCCAAAAGTTGAAGATTCCTCAATATTGAAATCCATGACATCGAGGGGAGGAATTCTTCATGAGCAGCTAGGTGTCTCACCATCACTGCTGCAGGTCCTTGGTTAAGAGGGAGCCTGGTGGTAAGTTTCTTACTTGGAAGAAACTTGAAGTATGTCCTTCCTGAGTTAAGAGGGAGTGACATATATGATTCTCTAATTCATGTGTCATGCACTAGACCAGGACTAACAACCATAAGTCTTAGTGAAGGCCATGAGGAGAGAATGGATAGACACATCATTTTGGTCTTCACCTGGGAGTCAGAATGGAGGATTGGGTAATCATCTGGCATTCGATACTCTTTGAGAATGAGATAGGGCATTTGAGATAAGAGTAGTCGGGGACCGATATTCTTTGAGGGTTGGCTACCCAAGAGAAGAATAGTCCAAGAAGGTCATACTCTGGGAACACCTGGGTGGAGTATGTACCTTGGAGAGACAATGACTATGGTGTTTATAAGTCATTTGTCTTGCCAACATTGTAGCCCATTGTCTCGTTGAGAGATGGGGTTGTTAGTCAAGGCCTTGCACTAGTACAATGCTAGTTGATATGACGCTATACAAATGCGATTACCAATCCGATTCTTCTTATGAGATTCTTCAAATTGAAAGTGACCATGTACTGTTATGAATACATCCCTAGTTAAGAGGGAGTGTTGGAAAGTGTAACTAGGATCGACCTTCATATTGACTATGTAATTATGTATTTATGTAATGAAGAAGACAAAGATAATAAAATATTTTTTTTTGGTATGCTTGCTTCATGGGTTTCATAAGCAAGGTTTTATTATATGTCAATAGACTTCTTCTTGATGTCTATTAGGGATTTGTCTTCTGGTCATAAATGTACAAATTAAAGAGTCATGTTTATGAAGAGTCAAGTCACACTTGTATGCCTCAAGACCTTGCCAATCAAGCTTGAAGACATGGCGCAAATGATGCTCAAAATCAACGTTGGAATACCCTTCAAGTTAGCCTTAAATAAGCTCTACAAGTCGGCCTAGAAAACAATGCTCAAGTCGGCCTCATTTTACATGGATAGGTCGGCTCAATTACAGGTAGGGTCAACTATATATACCCTATATACTGCGCAGAATAGGACACACAGAAATTCGGTCTTCTCTGAGTTTTTCGAACAAGGTTCAGGGTGAAAAGACCTTATCGACAGGATTTTAAGGATCAAGGACATACAACAAGAAGAAAGTACGAATATGAAATATATATATATATATATATATATATATATATATATATATATATATATATATATATATATATATACACACACACACACACGAAGTAAGAATGCAGTCCTAATTGTGGACAAAGTGTTATGAGTAACTTGTACAAACATATGATTGTACAGCGAAGAAGGTCGTTTTTAACTGTTGATATGAAGAACGGTTGCTATGAGAAAGTAATCACAATAAATACTAGGAAGCCGGGCACAGACCTGCTTCAGCTCCCACATATGAAGGCATGAAAGTTGTTTCGATGCGACGGTCATGAAGAAGAAGTGACAAGGTCTTGGAGGCATACAAGGGTCAAGGGTCTATGTCATGGTCATGGTACTTGTCATGTGAAAGTTTATTAGAAGAATTTCTTGTGGGTTTTCCTCTCCAAGAGGGAGAGGTTTTGGCCCTGGCTTGAAAAGCCTAAATCTATGTCTCTTGTGTTTTTGATAATTGACTTGATGAAAGACTTAATAAGTGAAGAAGAGAAGTCATAAGTAAAAGAAGTAAGCTCACAAGTAATTATCAAGAAGAGAATTTGAATTAATCACTGCCCTACCAAATTCTCAACATGCCAGAGCTTGTCACTTTTGATGATGTTGATCCTCTTGATGGGTCATCCTCCCCACTAGCAGATGCGAAGATTAGATTGGATATAGAGGAGGATGGAGGTGAGAGCCGTGCTGGTAGTGACGTTGATTTTGATATTGATGAGCTATAGCCTATGAGATTCTTCCATCCTAATCTACAGTTCTAGTGTCTACTCTCTTTTGTATTTACCATTTTCCATTGGCATTCCCACCTATAGTAGCAATGACTGATTGAGTCAAGACTCAATATCTATGTAATACATTTTGATTTTGATGACTTTATGAGAAAATTGCAGTTTATGGTTTTAATCTCTTGTGTTTGTCAATTTATTGTCATTAATGTAGTAATAAGTACTAGTTGTAACTTGTATCATTGATGATTGTATGTTTAATGTACGATTAAATTTGTGTCATCATCATGTAAATGTTTTAATTTCTAAATTGAATCTTTGTCTATATTTCATTTTTTGTTTGTAATTCACTAATTTGTTATATATATAGTGTGTCCTCCATGTCATATTTTGGGGGGTTGTCATGTCACATGTTGGATGCTCATATTTTTGTGTCCTTCGTGTCCCGTGTCCTTGTGTCATGTGACTTTAGCCTCCCCCCTTAGCTTCTATATTCTTATAAAATCATTAAACACAATCTACTCAATGTTATGTCAAATCAACTTATGTAACCGACACTAGAAATTGCTCATTCATCACAAGAACATATGTTGAAAATCAGATCTGCATGTACACAAAGTTTGGATAGCAACAAACTCTTCATATATACAAGATGAAGTTACAAGTACATACCCACAACATAATACTTGTTGGTATGAGTCACACTCTTTGAACTCTAGCTAGGACCACCATAAATAACAAACCCTAGCTATCAACTTGTTCTAGTTAGGAATCACTCCCAACCTGAGCTGGTCACTCAACCAAGTATTGACAACAAGTAAGTATTTACATTGAAAAGTTCCTTTTGGCACCCACACTTGCATCACACAAGTGTATAAGAGAAAACAAGATAGTCCTCTACTATCTTCTCCACATCAAGCACTCTAAGTAGTACTAGGTTTCTACAAGCCACAAAACCCGAATCTCTGTTTCTCACAAGAGCTACAAGCACAAATGCTCCCTTTGATCCTCTAGGGTTTTTCCAAACCCTAGCTCCCCTTGTCTTCTTAGGGAAAACCCTAACCCTAATATTTTCCTTGAATCAACTCAAGAACCCCAGTGCTCAAAACAAAGAAATCAAATCACAGTGAAGAAGAATACAAGTGAAAGAGACAAGTTCATTCTATCTCTTACATCTCAATACACGTATGTGATTGAAATGATGATGAAAATATTTTCTCCTTCCTTTATTTATATGAAAGGTGAGGGAGGCCAACATTAATAAAGTGGACCATTTCCATAATAGGCAACCTAACTAAACACTAGATAGGTCCACATATGAAGTGCTCCAACTCTAATTGACATATGTAAAGCTCCAAGGTATGCACATCCACAAGGCAAGGGTCCCAAGGTGAGTGCTCCACAAGAAGTGTCTAGTGCTCCACATCAAAAGGTATCGAATGCTCTAAGGCTCCCTCCTCAACCAGGTGTACCTATAGGTCCACCACACCTACATGATCATTCCTCAGTCCAAGTGTTCTTAAATTAATTACAAGCCTCCATGTGAGCTACCAAGTGTCCCATGCTACTTAGGGCTCAATGGCCTCCTCTTACATTCCCAATGCTCCTCCAAATGGTTCATTCTTCTGTGATAGCAACCAACTTCCATGTGTACACCTTTTGAGGAATGTCACCTATCCACATTAGTCTCCAACCTCCTAAGGAAGTGCTCCACATAAACATCAAGCTAAGCAATAACAATCCATGAGTAAGCTATCTCTAGTACATATGTTCATCATTATAGAACCAAGGGTATTCAACATAGCATGCACCCAACATCTTATGAAACACTCTCAAGCATGTGTTAGTTTATGTAGCTCGAACATGTGTTCTAGTCTCAGATGGTGTCTATGAGGCTAAGGAACACAATGGATTAATTTTCTTCAATACCTAGAAAACGTTTCTAAAGAAAATCACCTCAATTAGAATTAATTAACCAGTTTATTAATTTTCCTCTAGGGACTTCTAGAAAAATCATGTGATGGGGTCAAAATGATCTTAGCCATTGATTGACATTAGATCATGGTCGTTGGTTGCCCAATGAGAGATTATAAGAGGAAATCGATGGGCTTTTGGAGAACACATCAAAGACACAAATTTGCAGTGATAGCGCAGAGGACACCTGTTGATATTTTGGGTAGCATCGGATGTGTTCTAGCTTCGAAACTTTGTGGAGGGGCTAGAACACATGAGATCTCCAAGACCCAAAAATCGTTTGGAGAAATTCCACCCGGTGTGAAAGTTATTCCAATAATTAATTATTTTAATGGAGACCCTAAGTCTAACTTAGGGAAATTAAATAATTAAAGGGAATTAATTAAAACATGTGGGTGAGAATGTTCTAAGTGACATGGATCAAGTCTTTTCTAATCTTAACTGTTGATTAGAGATTAGATCACGACTGTTGATTTCTCAACGAGAAAAGTATTAAATGAAGGCTTTGGGGTCAGTTAGAGAACACACATAGAATCTAAGAGATCGAATTCTTCTGATGGAGCAGTGCTCAGACGAAAATCAGCTCTGAGTGATTCAGAGAAGCAGTGAGGGGCAAATGCAGTGATTAGTCAGAGGAACAAGAGTATAAAGCAGATCAAGGGCAGCAGAGGCGCAGAGAAGGCATCACAACCACCAGAGAGTGTGATGCAGACCCTAGAGAGGGTGACGCAGGCCCATGCAGGGCTCACACAGTGGCAACACAGAGCCTTTGAGAGACGGTCCAAAATTAGTCGGGAATCGGGGTTTCTAAGCCGACAGGGTTGAAACTCGATTTCTGAGAGGCTGATCAGCACAGAGGAAGGGTGACATAGTCATTCATCCAGGGCCACGCAAGCTTACGAAGTGGCAGCGTAGAGACTGCGCAAAGCTAGCCGGGGTTTCACTAGTGACTGATCCGGATCAGCCGGGACTTGTAGAGTGAGGTAAAACTCACGTTTATCTCTGATTGCCGAAGTTTTCTCCGTTGGGTGAGCCGACTTATGGCACCCTAGATGTACTCATAATGTTGCTTAATAATAAAAAACCGTTAGAACTGTTGCACCAGTTTTCCCGCATTGGGTTTTTTCGGGGACATTTGTCCAAAAAATCTTGTGTGTCCTTTGTCTGAATGTGCTTATTCTTCAGTTTCTGATCTGTATAGTTGTGTAGGCTGCAGTGTATTTACTTTGATGTTTTACTGAATAATTCAGAAAAATAACTTGTTAAATAAATCAAACAAGTTGGAGAAGTAAATCAGAGTTACGACAGTAGGGTTTCTGTATCTTCGGTTCAGAAATTTTCACATGGTATCAAAGCATTTACAGATCAGGAGGAGCTGAAGCCATCAACAAAGACTGAAGAAATTTTGTTGCAGGAACTCGCTGTTCCGAGAGACAACACTGATGCAGAAGATAGGCAAGGAAGTGTGACGCAGTCACCTGTGGAGGTCACGCAGAGCCTGCTTCAGCTAGGAGAGGTGATGCTGTAGCTGCAGCAGTGGCATTGCAGTGTTTGCTAGCCAGCATAGGGGTTTCGAGCCTCCATTTTCCAGTTGTCATGGCTAGAAGTGCAGATCATTTTCTTCAGTAGCGGCTGGTGGGGCATTGTTTCTGTTTGTGCAGAACAGTGTCTAGTAGGGTGCGATAAAGTAGGGGAAACAATCCCTCAATAGAATTTCTAGCCAAAAAGTCTGAGATTTGACCAACAAAGTGATTGGAGAGGGCTGATTCGACAAAATTGGTGGAGCATTTATGGGAAGGAAATCATTGGTTAGAGGGAGCGTATTCTCTAGAGGGTTTCTATCTTCAAGAAACCTAGATCTGAGTTTCTTGCTGATAGCAGCAACAGAAGAAGGGAAAAGAGTATCTGTTTCGACTTTTTTTGTTGAGCAGAGATGGCTACACAAGGACTAAGGGATCAGGACAGGTTGGATGGAGCATCCAACTTTGTCATATGGAAGGCCAAGATCCTGGCAGTTCTGAATGATCTTAAACTCTTCGTGATAGATGAGGATGAGTATGCCATGAGTGCTCATGTACCTCGAGAGAAGAGGTGGGGAGACATAGATTTGTAGTTCTCTCGAACTGCAGATGGTGGCGGGATCCTTGAGGTGCCCAAACTCTTGGATCACATACGAGCTACGGGAGGCTAAAGCCAGTAGCAGGATGATTGGAGTCAGTGGGTGCAAAAGATCATGGAGAAGCAGAGGCAATGCTGGGACGCTGGAGAGTAAAGCAGCGCAATGCAGTGGAAGCAGCAACGCAGAGGCTGATGGGACTTCAACAGCGCAGAGGGGCAGTGCTTACGCAGTGCAGAGTAGCAGCAATGCAAAGGCTCTAGAGGGACAACGTAGAGCAACAACAAAGGATGCTTTAGTGATGAGATTGACTTGTCTGTCAGTTGATTGGGTGATTGTCCTTCAGTTGCTTACTTCTCAGCAACTGAGTTGCAGTGCAACAGTTAGCAGTGGCAGTGTTATAGGTAGCATGATGCAACAATTTGAGAGGGAGCTGCAGTACAGATGTGGCAGTGACTCTGGCAGAGTCATGGGCAACAATATAGAAAGCAGTAGCGTGGTGGATGGAGGGCCGCAAGCCAAGCATCAACAGTGCATGGGACTGATGCTAGAGATCAGAGTAACGCTTCTGGAGTGAAGTGTTGCTAGAGCACATTATTCGCTAAGAGGGAGTGTTGAGATTTTGGGTAGCATCGGATGTGCTCTAGCTCCGAAACTTTGTGGAGGGGCTAGGACACATGAGATCTCCAAGACCCAGAAATCGTTTGGAGAAATTCCACTCGGTGTGAAAGTTATTCCAATAATTAATTAATTTAATGGAGACCCTAAGTCTAACTTAGGGAAATTAAATAATTAAAACATGTGGGTGAGAATGTTCTAAGTGACGTGGATCAAGTCATTTCTAATCTTAGCCATTGATTAGAGATTAGATCACGACCGTTGATTTCTCAACGAGAAAAGAATTAAAGGAAGGCTTGGGGTCAGTTGGAGAACACACATAGAATCTAAGAGATCGAATTCTTCTGACGGAGCAGTGCTCAGACGAAGATCATATTTGAGTGATTCAGAGAAGTAGTGAGGGGCAGATGTAGTGATTGGTCGGAGGACCAAGAGTACAAAGCAGAGCAAGGGCAACAAAGACGCAGAGGAGGCAGCGCAGCCACCAGAGAGTGTGACGCAAACCCTAGAGAGGGTGATGCAGGCCCATGCAAGGGCAGTGCAAAGCCTCTGAGAGACAATCCAAAATTAGCCGGAAATCGAGGTTTCTAAGCCGACAGGGCTGAAACTCGATTTCTGAGAGGCTGATCAACACAGAAGAAGGTTGACACAGTCATTCTACTAGGGCAACGCAGTGGCAACGTAGAGACTATGCAGAGCTAACCGGGGTTTCACCAGTGACTGATCCAGATCAGCTGGGACTTGCAAAGTAAGGTAAAACTCACGTTTATCTTTGATTGCCGAGGTTTTCTTTGTTGGGTGAGCCGAATTATGGCACCCTAGATGTAATCAGTAACACTGCTTAATAATAAAAAACCCTCAGAACTGCTGCACCAATTTTCCCGCATTGGGTTTTTTCGGGGACATTTTTCCAAAAAATCTTGTGTGTCCTTTGTTTGAATGTGCTTATTCTTCAATTTCTAATTTGTATAGTTGTGTAGGCAGCAGTGTATTTACTTTGATGTTTTATTGAATAATTCAGAAAAAATAACTTGTTAAGTAAATCAAACAAGTAGAAGTAAATCAGATTTACTGCAGTAGGGTTTCTGTAACTTCGGTTCAGAAATTTTCACAACACCAAGCAGTGAGGAATCAACAGTGATTGAGTTGAAGATTTCTAGAGAGAATTTTTTCATCAATTTCTTCTAGTTTCTTAGATCTAGAGGGAGAAAATTTGCCAGTTTGATTTGTCTATAGGAGGCTGAGATCATTATGATGTGCAAGGGTTTCTGGAGGTTGAGTTTTGCATTCACACGTGTGGGAGAAAGAGGCAGTTTCTGAGGTTGATTTCTTCGAAGTATGGCCAAGAGGTTAGGTTGAGTTTGTTTGCTGGAGGAGGTTGATTTTGCTAGAGGCTGTGAGATTTCTTTCAACCAGGGTCGCGCATGTGAGGCCATATTATCTCAGGAGGGTCGAGTTATCTTGTAGAGGGAGGCCGAATTATCTCAGTAGGGTCGAGTTATCTTGTAGAGGGAGGCTGAATCATCTCAAGAGGGTCGTGTTATCTTGCAGAGGGAGGTTGAGTTCCTTCTAGGTATTTTTATGTGCTCGTAGAAAATTAATTACTGGAGCTTTGCCAGTTTACGACAAGTAGTTATAAAATTTCAACCATAGATTTTGCTGAAGAATAATAATAAAAATCTTCATCTGCATCACTTGTTTTCTCTTTGGGGTTTTGTCGAGGGACATTTGTCCAAAAGATTGGTGTTCATTATTTTGTGTGTGTGTTTGTGTGCAATATTTTCTCAGTTCTCGTGATTTAATTTTCAGTAATAGTGTTTTATTCAACATTTTCCACATATAAATTGCAGAAGACATAATCTATTCATATAGGTGTATAATAACCAATAACTGCAACAATATTTAAAATTATACAACATGATGTAGTCACTTTTAGAGAAACCCAAAAGTTAACACTCCCCCTTTACATGGAAGGTATTTTTACAAACACTAGCCCTTGCATCTTAACCAAATATTCCACTTGCAAATCTAAACTTGTTGTGGTCTTGGAAATAATCAGTAGCCCCTAGAAAGGAACTATCACTCAAATACCATTCTCCTCCATCACGGCATCACCTTCACCTCCTCAAAGAACTTGAAGGGTCGCAAATGGAAGTAGCCAATGTAATATGATTTACATCTCTTAGGAGGTATCGTCATCATCATCAAAGATTTGGTCGCTCCTACATGTTCTTGTGCATTCTGTAGTGTCTAAGTAAGCCATTTCAACTATTTGTGTGAGTATAAGCTGAGGGCATATCCATCCTTAAACATTTCTTGTCCACACCTAGATCTAATTCTTCTATATCCTTCAAGTTAGCCCTTGGAACATAAACCTACTCACTCCCTTTAATCATTAAAGGAGGTACTTGTGATCTAGATAACTTAATTATGTTAACAACCAACAAATGACCACAAACATAGGTCATTGGGATTGTTGAGTACAATTATGTTGATACAAGTAGGAATACCAAAGGGTATCCTATATAAAGAACAAGAAATAAAGCAGAAACACAATGTCTATATGCTAAAACATGGAAAATCCTTCACTCCAAGTGCAGGCGACCATAGAAAGGAGCCAAGGACTAGGTCATGATCCACTAAATCTATCAAACACTCGAGGTCGAATAAAGAATACTCAAAATGGAATGTTGTGTTGAGGGAAAGCTAGGGGAAGATTTGGACTCTGTCCTATGCTATTGCCAAGAAGAAGTAACTTGCCACCAATATCTACTGTCTAGGTGACTTCGGTTGTCTGCTGGTGAGAGATTTGATTTGGAAATGCCTTTGAGGTCTCTGGGGAAACGAAATGGTCCCTCAAGTCTACACCAATCTGGAGTTTGAGGCAATGTTGCTGTTGGTTTGTCTCTTGGTGCCCCTCGTTGATGGGGCCATTGAAAAGAAGGATGTGATCCACTGAATACGATTTGTTCTAAGATGAGCATGGAGAATGTGGGTACGAAGTTTGAGGGCCTCCTGCATGAAAATGCCTAGACATATCTGGTCTGAGTATTGGAAGAAATTGGAGAGGGTTTGGATCCCCCCTAAACAAGCAATGAAATCTCATCAAACTTCTTGCCTCACCATGTGGAAGGTAGATGCTACAAGATTTAAACATTTCATGGTATCTAACAAAAATGCCCTTAATACGTGAGGATTCCATCTTGGTCCTCTTCTCCTTAGGAACATAAATATAAATTGCACAACAAATTATAAGGAAATGTGATACCTCTGGTTTCACACTAGTGAATGTCTCCTATAGTATCTTGTCCTTCAGGATCCTACGAGGATACCTATTCAAAATATACACAATTGTATTACAGTGTTTGCCCAAAGACACATGGGCAAATTTATGTCATGAATCAAAGACCTAACAATCTCAATAATAGACCTATTCTTCCTCTTTGCAAGTCCATTTTGCTATGGGTTGGAAGTTGTTCTCTCTTAGACTCTCCCTAGAGGAAAAGTCCCAACCTCACTCAAAGGGGAGGCCTATGGAAACTATCAAGTGGTCACTACTTGTCACTTTGACTCTCTCTACTCTTTAGGCTTGGAAGAATTCCAAACCAAGGGGGGATTCGCTTAACTAATCCTAGAATCTTTGTTGATATAAAGGGAGGAATCTTACCTGGGATTAGCTTGTACTTTACTAACTCAATTCGGAGGATGTTGGTCTAGTTTTAGTAACAGGGAACCTTTTCAAGGAAGAGTGAAACCTGAATGGCAGCTTTAGATTTAATCTATCAGCATGAAGACTGTTTGGAATGTTTGTAAATCCCTATGCAATGTTAATGTCAAATTTTGATTGATATTGTAATGCCAAAAGTGCCAGTGGAATACTTATACAAAGTTAGAAGCAACAGAGAAATTATATCTGTCGGTTTAATTTTGAAATGACACATTGATGATCCATGCATCACATTATAAGTTCATAATAGATTGAGAGGAATATAACCATTGATTATGCAAGATTCAAATGAGTTTGATATTTTTGCAAATAAAGAACATGGATCAACAAGATTGATGCCAAATTATCGCACATAATAACCCATAGATTGAAACATATAGTACTGCTGCGGGAGAAAGAGAAAGTGCTTGTATACACTGTCTTTATCAGATTCACTTCCACTCTAAATTTAAGATGAAATCCTCAAGTTTGAATAATGTTCAATATGAGCGTGAAAGATTTAAATATACACCAGTAGAGAACTTTGATCCATTAAGAAATACCATTCATTAAATATCAATTTAGTCCATGAAGTGCTGTAGGCTTTGTTACTCAGAAAAATGAACTTTTGTATTTGAACCAAAGGACATATCATATACTAGTGCTGTAAGCATTTCACCATCTCATGTTCATGGAGTAAAAATGTTGTTATTTTGAGAGTATAATTATTTAGAGTAAGTTATAATGATGGAAGGGGAATTAAAGACTGGAATGCACAAGAAAAGAGCGTTTTGCAAAATTTTCAGACTCTGTGTTTTTGTGTGTATGCCAGAATTCACAAGTTATGCCAAGATTATTCCACATTGTTGAAAATTCAATTAAGCTATCATTTAGAATTGGTACCGTTGACCATGTACATGTCAACAGTTCCAAGAAGCAGAGTACAGATTAGTGAACAAAAATTTATTTTTTACTCATTGTCATCATTGTAATCCCAGTTTCTGTTGTTGTATTGTAAAAATGATTCTAGTATGACTATGAAGCCATGTAACAACACCTAGGCAGGCCTATCATTCTTGTCAAAGGGTTTCACTCTAGGAAGTTTTTTAACCTCCCCAAATTATTTGTGTTTGTAAACACGAATAATTGGCAAAATTTTTCTCCCAAACATACCCCAAAGCCGGGGTGGAACTCATTGATAAGGTCTTAGGTGAGTCCTAGTGTTATTGTGTCTACGTATTTTTATCATACTAGATCACGTGTCTTGAGTCACAGAATTTGGTTGAGTGTTAAGGGGTCTGTGTCTATGTGTAAAATTTCCCTTCTAAGGGTTGATTAATGTAATATTCTGATGTAAAAGTGTGTCTAGAAATATTTTTGGTGAATGGTTCGAATACTAGTATCAAAATATTTTTTAGACCCACTTAGAGGGTGGAAAAATATTTGTAATCCCCTCTTGAGTCTATAAATTAAATTTCTGGCAAAAATACAAATAAAATTAGCCATAAATTATAAAAAAAAATGAGAGGAAAAATTAATTACTCTCCAAGTGGAAAAATCATCCAAAAATTATTGAGGCTATTTTTCAAAGGAAAGAATTCGAGTAAAAAATAAAGAGCCTCATTTCCAAGATAGGATGGCCCAGTCAAAAAACTCGTTGGACCCAGGAAGGCTATTTTCCCAGCAAATCAATTTTTTTGGACCAATTAGTTGATTATTTTGCACAAGTAACGATAATTTTTATTTTTGAAGATTCTCCAGTGGTCCAAAAGTGAAAGTTTGATCCCTCTAGCCCAGTAAACAAGGAAAATCACATTCTTTTGGAGGTTTGTGCCGGCTTATCAAGGGTTCAAAATTTTTGGACAAGGATCAAGCCATGGATCGAGCTACTAACTGTTATTTTCCACTTGGAGGGATTGGTCCCTCTCATTTTATGTATAATGAAGCTTTCCAGCTCCTCATTGTAACTTCATCTTGTGATGTATTGAGCTAAGTTCCGCTGGATTTCTTTTGATAATAAAGCATAAGTATCCATCTGTAATTGATTGCCAAACTTCAACACCAAGAGACATCAGATAGTACTTCACTTTGATCTTCCAGAATGCAAAATTTGTTCCATCAAATGGGGAACTTTCAGTGTTTCTTTGCTGGCCACTGTGATTGTAAAATCCTTCTTCCAGCTGTTAGGCTGATCTGAAGAAGCTGGCTCTGATTCTTTATATTTAATTTCTCCCCTCGCAAGAAAAATAATTATGGTTTTGAAAGTGGATGCCCTAATCATCGCCCCTTACTACATCAAAGTCTCCTTCATGAAATTTAGCCCTAGAAGAAAAACCTTGTAGGATATGGTGTTAATCTTTGTTGTGTTGATCATATATAAATTTTATTGAATCTCTTCCGTTTTCCCTTGTTCCTAGATGTTTAGGGTTAGTCGCTAGGTTTTTAGGGCAATTTTCTACATAAAAATGAATTTGCATAGGTTGTTTGTGGCTCATAATTTACGAATTGCATCTATAAAACATATAAAGGCAAACTCTAGCATAGTGCATGGTCGATCCATCCTATTTAGGGTTGACATCACACTTGTTTGCTGTTTATGCATACATTTCAGCCATAAAAATCAACTTCATAGCCATAATCTTAGTGTCTATTGGGAGGCCTTTGTTCCTCTTTGTTGATTATCATTGAAATGCCTTTTCTTTGGGCTGCTATATGACATTGTGCACCTTATTATTGAATATCAATGAAACCCTAACTTATATTTGCCTTATCTTTTGTCTAGGCATAGAGTATTTGAACTTTGGTATAGAATATCTAGGCCGCTCTAGGCTTTGCCAGGACTCTATGCCAGAGACCTATTGCTCGTCACCTTCACCCGTAGCATTAGAATACCCTTTAGGTGGTATAGGGAAGCCTTCCTTGTGATCAGCTACCACTAAAGAGTAGGAGATAGGTTGCTGAGGTGACAATGTCAACCCTTTCTGTTGTTGCCATAAGTTCTAGCTCCACCCAGTGAGGCTTTGCACTGAGCGCACTAGATTTTGCGGCAAGGGTAACCTATTCTTTTAATATCAATATAGCATATATGAAAACTAGTATGTATTAATTTGCTTTTTGATGGACTTCTTTGACAAAGTTAACTTGTGTGCTATGTCACATGGTTCGGGTTCGAATTCGAGTTCGGCAACGATTAAGTTCGATTCGGGTTCGAATTTTCCGATGAGGTTCGTAATGAGGTTCGACATTAGGTTCGACTATACATATTTTTCAATAAATATAAAAATATATGGCATAAATTAATTAAAAATCAAAATCAATTAATAAATTATAAAACTATGAATTTAGATTCCTCCACCTCCTCAAAATTCAGACACACAGACACTGTTAACTGCTATCAGTGGATCAGCTTTTGAAAGCTTATCTGCCTGAGTATTCAGTTCTCTATAAATGTGGAGGAACGAAGAAGATGCGAAATGGACAACCATAAGCTTGACATAACCCAGATTGGGTTGCAACTTTAAGTTGTGCCCTGTAGGCTATCATAGAATTTATAGTGACCTTAAGAGTACTTTTCAATGTGACAGTTGATTTATTTCTTGCCACACCCATATCTGTTTGACTCATTCAAATCTATTTTCGTCAAAGAATTAACCTCTGAAACCATAAATTATAGTGACATTAAAATTACTTTTCAATGTGACAGTTGATTTATTTGCTGCCACAGCCATATGATCTGTTTGACTCCATTCGCGGAATCTTTGCATCCATAGACAGTAAAGATCATCGACTTCGTTTTGTAAATTTGGAGAGTTGCTAAACATATCCCCAACTTTGATTATGTCCTGTGTTGATAACAAAAATTGCCGTCCAGTTGAATGGGCGATAGCCACAATTTCGCAGGCTTACGTAATAAACGTATGCGAATAGCAAATGAACTAAACATGTGTGGCAGAGTCAATCGGATGGGATGTAATTTCGCAGCTGGTTTTTGATATGAAGCTGGATTGATCAAAACTTGGCGGGAATAGCACATCGTTTTCATCACAGCGATCAAAACCGCTATAAAAAACCACCAATAAAACCCGCCAACGAAAAAACTCTTAAAATTTATTAAAATCGAACTTTTTGATAAATTTCATAAAATCCGCCTTTAGGTTCGGCTCAGGTTCGGCTTGAGGTTCGAGATAATGTTCGATTTGAGGTTCGGCATTAGGTTCGCCGAACCTCATCGAACTTGAAAATTTTTATCAGGTTCGCCGAATTTCGAACCTGAAGCTTTAGGTTCGCCGAACCCTGTGACATAGCTTGTGTGTTGGTTGTTAAGAAGCCGGATCCGCTGGTTTGGGCCATCATGTCCCAAATCCAGCGAATCGGACACGATTTTGTCGGATTTGTGTCTAGTGGATCGTGTCCTTACAGGACACATCGTGTCCCGATTGTGTCATGTATGGACACGATCATGTCCCAATCCAATGGACATGACCGACAGAGAAAAGCCCTCCACAGCTTTTAAAAAGGCCGTTTGGCCTCTCATTTCTCACTTTGTGCATGCATGTCTTTGTATTTGGCCTCTCATTTCTCACTTTGTGCATGCTTGAGACAGCTCTGTTTGGCCATAAACAGGGAACAAAAATGCTCTAGATGCATTAACAAATGTCGAATCTACAACAAAAAAATTTCAAACTTGAATCAGTGAAATGTGTGAACTAAAAACAAAGGCACAACCTATACAACACCTCACTCACACATGGGGTGTGTCACTTTGAGAATCTGCACTTGCAAAAGTACATTCAGTTGTCTCTATTTTCAATGAGAAAAATAGACCCTCTAAATAGAGTGCTATTAGTCTTTTAAACATAGACAGAGGTTGGAGTTACTAGAATACCAATTGCACGTCATTAAGCAGAAGAAAAGTCCTCACTGTATTTGGGACACGTGGCCCCATGTGTATCAATGTATCATGTATCTTAAATCTTTGTAAAACTTACATCTAGATGAAGTTCTATGTTTGAATCAATGAATTTGTATGAATTTGTGTAAGAAATATCTAATTTTTAATATATATATATATATATTTTAATAAAATATTATATAACGTGTCTGGACGTGTCTTGTTCCAGGGGTCACCGTGTCCCGAATCCGACACTCGAATCTGCGTGTCCATCGTGTCCCATGTCCCCGTGTCAGGTGACTTAGGTCGGTTGTATATAACTTGCAGTTCACAAACGAAACTTGTCTGTTGGGTTTGTAAAATTTGCACTACATGGTACAGATCTTAGAATTTTTTTCATTTTTTTGAAACATTTTTTACATGTTCAGTTTGATGTATTTTGACCTGTTTCTGCTACATGCTGGATGACCTATCTACACTGCAGTATGTCGGAGCTGTTACTTGCCAGCTGGGCAGGTGGGACTTTGTGAGGAAAAGAAAGAATTGCAGGGAAATAGGCAGGGGACTGCCAGGAGGGAGGGGGATATAATGGCAATGAAAAAATCGGATAAATGAAAAAAGTGATACAATTTAGTGGGCTAGCATTTTTTTAGATTTTAGACAGTTTTGAATTTTGTGGTTCTCACATCATACTTTTGTGTTGCAGTTGTATGCTTTTTCGACATTAGTGGTGAAAGTGCTATTGTATTATAGCTCCTGCGTTGAAGCCCTGAGCCTCTTTAACTTGTTTCTAGATTTGCCATTACCTTTATTACTGATCAATGCGACTAATATGTTGAAAGATTTATGGTTCATGGGCTGAGCAAGTAGCCTTTAGCTAATCTACATCTGAAATAATGACTAATGGCAGAAAATGAATTGTATTTTAGGTAGAGTCTATGTATTTTTTAATGTTCTCTGCACAGTTCAGGCGAATCATCTAACCTTCATTTCCCCTTTTCTTTACATGCTTCTTGCTGCAGAATGCAAGCAATAGAGATTATGGAGATACCCAATTGAAAGCTAGCAGTCAAGAGCGAGGTGGAAAAGCAGGTGCATTGTTAGAACGAGGAGCTGGTCGTGGAAGCTACTTGCAACATCATAATTCATATGGTATTATAAGAACCAATCTTATGCTGTAGTTTGTTTTTGTGTAATTATGTATATCCATTATCCTCTGAAATTGTAATTATATCGATAATTTTGAGTATTCAATATCAGAAACATTACCTGTTTTTTCCAAGCTCTGTTTGGATTGCTTTATTATTCCTGATATTCTTAGAGTAGCATGTTTATTTTCTTTTCCATAGGATTCCATACTGGTTATGTTATCTGTTTTTTCCATGCTCTGTTTGGATTGCTTTATTATTCCTGACATTCTTAGAGTAGCATGCTTATTTTTTTTTCCTTAGGATTCCATACTGGTTATGTTACCTGTTTTTTCCATGCTCTGTTTGGATTGCTTTATTATTCCTGATATTCTTAGAGTAGCATGCTTTTTTTCTTTTCCTTAAGATTTTCTCCGTACTGGTTGAAATACTCTGTAATATGTATCATTATTACATCGGTTCCTTCCTTGTTGGATATTTAAAGATTTAGAGTTGGCAGAGCATCTATTACCCTAGTATTGTATAAAGAAGCTTTTGTCTGAATTTATTTTGCGTTATTTTGGAATTATTGGATGATAAGGATTACCATTCCACAAATTGCAGAAAAATGGAATTCTGACTTGGATTACTGCTTTTATTTAGGCAAATGGAGCTTGGAATATTGAAAAGGTTTTTATATTAGGCAATTGTATCTGCATTTGTTTCTCTCCTACTGGTCATAATGTTATTGTTTTTTTGTAAGCTTGGTAGTACTCCTTTTCATTGATTTTCATAAACAAAATACAGCCAGATATCACAAATTGTTGGCCTCATCTCACACTGAGTGGGAAACCGAGTCTGTTGGCCACCTGATGGCGTGGTATGCCATCCAAAAAAAATAAGTTTTGCAGTTTGTCATACCAAGCTAACAAGGCCTGAATATTCATACATATACGGTTTTTAACATACCTACTAACAAGATTGCTTAACCATGGAAATTTAAATGCTAGCCGCATATAGATATTAACAAAAACTAACTAAATTCAACATACTGAGACTACTTTGTCTCCTCAGCCGAGGCGGATTCAACGGGAGCCGGATCCTGAACCGAGGTGTCGGCTTGTTCAAATGGCTTGGGGATGCATGGGAGATGGTATTCGATGCGTTCAAGTTGTCCATCCTGCTTTCTGAGCTGAAATTTGATTTTATCAAATTCACTCCTGTAGTCTGGGAAGTCTTGGGCTAAGGTAACCAAACTCATAGAAATCTGCTCCAGTGCTTTTCCAAGGATGCCCTTCATGGACCAGTAGAGAAACAACGTGTGCTTGAACTGTGTCAATCTACCCCGTGTTTGCGTCGGATCAAGGACAAGGCCCTTCCATTCCTTAGTATCCATTTATTGTCCTGCCTGTCTGTTTATGTCAACTTTCCATTTTTGAATGATTTTTTGAATTTCTTTTGCTATGTTTTCATGGTATGCCTTCACTACCTCCTGGATAATTTCTACAGCTAGCCTCTTGCCCCTTGGCTTGCTCGGAGGCGAGCTGGGTTGAGCTTCAACCTCATTACCCTTATCTTTCGGGCCGCGACCTCGAGCTGTTGGACTCTTTGAGCAGGCCATTGTCATTATGCCCCTGACGAGAGAGTTGTTCGCAATTTGAGTCAGAGAAATGGGCAGAGATTTCCAACAGTCTCGATTTTCGAGGATATTACCTGTCCAAGGAAGAAAACATGTTTGTAATTCCGGGCAATGCAATCGCCTTTCATTCCAAACATCATAATTCTCATGACAATTGTGCCTCGGGGGCATGCATCCAGACAATTCGCCCTTCCCCGACACTCTGAGGGCCTTGCACCCTCGCCGGGTTGCCTATAGGGGTAATCCTGACGCTATACTTAAACTCTGCAACCCTCTAACCCTGTTGATCACGCGGGCCCAGGCTAGCCTTCCTATCACCCTCCGACCCACAACCCTCCGACATCAACCCCACCCCACACTTGGTGCCACCCCACTCGACGTACCACCCGCCATCCCAACATGCAAAAATGGCTTGACTACACACAGTCTTGTCCCTGGTCGAAATCCACCAGTTGGTCTCCACTCGCGCAGAGCCCTTATGGCTCAAGGTGGTGTTATCATGCCATACAACCAAATCATATAGGTCTCGAGCCTCCAGCCTGCCCCTAGACCAAGGAGTGATGTCCTAGCCAATCTCCATCCCATCAGACCGATACCCCTCACCCAACTGACTTTCACTCAGACGCATGCAGGGGCCATGCCCCATTCCCTCACAAAGGCAAAGACCCCGAAACAATCCGACCATCCCCAAACAAAATCCGCAATAGTTCAGAGCCCTACTACCCAACAACAACCTATTCAAGGCCAACTTTGCACCCCTATGCTCCCAAGGAAACCCTACTATCTGTCATAATAGAAACATGGTATGAGAGATGAAGGGGAAACCATTAACATACCCGAAATTCGTTGTGTCTGAAGGTCGATGGAGGTTGGCCTTTCTGCTACTATACCTGCACCAGCATTCGCCTTCGTAGCAAAACCCCCACGCCTTCCCCAACCTTGATTTTATCAGCGTGTGCGGACCTTTGTCTCGCCACCTTGCCTCACGGTGTATGCATAAGGACAGCTTGCCACCCTTGCCACTCATGTGGAGGGTGGTGGGTTTCAATTCCAATGCCACTACCATAATTGCTGATGGAAGGGCGAATCTACCTCTTCGCACCCCGATTGGGGGTGTCATAATGTTAATTTTGATATTGTTTGTAATTAACTAATATATTGATAAATATTAATGTAATCTCCGTTTGTTCAAATGCTATGATCAATTTCCCAAGGGCACAAAAACAATGTAAATATTTGGATCAATTCCTATGTATTTGTCACCCTTCACCTCTTGTACGTGAAATATTATTTTCTCGAGGCATTCATGTCTATTTTGATTAGCAGGTGCATTTGAAAATGGCCTTATGGCACATTTTGGCCATTTGAACTGCAATGACAATTGAATGTTGTAGAATGGTGTTGTGGTGTTAATAGATACCTTTTGTTGAATTGTGTAGCTTGGGAGGTACTCCCATAACCCTTGGGGTACTGGGTTTGTGAGGAGTTGACCCACGAAAATGAAGTTTCGTGGGATTTGTACCCAAAGTCGTGAGTGCAAGACCAAGTGGAAATTTAATTGTTTAATCATTTGGATGCATGAGGGGCACCCTTCAAGGGCTAAGGGGCACCTAGGGTTTCAATGGTGAAGGCAAAGGTCAAACATAATGAATTTTATTCCTTAAGTAATTGGTGTTTAAGCAGATTTTCTTAGGTCGGCTTGGTTAAATGTCATGACCCTTGGTGAGAAAAGACACCACCAAAGAACACTATAAGAAGGATGAATGATGAGTTTGTTTGACATCAATACAAGCCAGCATTTCTGATGTGAATTCTGCCCAAGGAGAGTGCGAGCTACCTCAGTGAGCAGCAGGACTTAAGGAGGACGAAAATTGGAGCAAGTCTGGTCTGTCACAGTCTGAAATGGTGGCCGAATTTTCCCAGGATAGAGAAGTTTCTCTGTGATTTTCGGCTCTCAAGAAGCTGTGTTTTGGCACAGGTTTGAGGTCTGGTTTACGCCCAAGTTAGGGCTTCTTCTATGCAGGTACAGCCGTCCTAAGTTCAGCCCTAGGTCTGCTTATATTTGCCCTAGTTTCTGTGCATAAAGGAGTGGATGTCTAGTTCTGTTATAGGGCCGCATTTCTCAGAGTATTGCGCAGGGGTTTGTTGTGGGTAGACTGAACCTAAGGAGGGCAGAAACTAGCATTTAGTGTGAACAGAAGTGCGTGGTTTGGACAGAAGTTAAGGCTGTCTTAAGGTGAAGGAAAGAGGGCAGATTCATGGAGGAGTGCTGAAGGGATGAGTATTTAGGTTTGTCCTCTAAGGCGTGTAGGACAGAGGTAGTTTGCAGCCCGAAGTACTGTGATTTGGTGAGACAAATCACTGTTGTGTGGGTTGTGCAAGAAGCCCTAGATCAGTTATCTTAAAATGTGTTAATGGACTGTGTGAGGGCTGGTTTGTGTGCCCTAAGTTCAGTGACTTTGGTGGAGCAGAGTTCTGTGAGGGCAGTATTGTTGAATGCCCTAAGTATAGTGAATGCAAGAGGTTATTCATTGTTGTGAGGGCTACTTGATGAAGCCTTAAGTTCAGTCTTCTTGGAGCAGCAAGTACTGATAGAGGGCAGACTTTGAAGACCCTAATAGCAGTCATTCTGAGAGCAGCTAGAAGGTTGCTAGAGGGCAGATTTGATGAGCCTATATGTGAAAATTTCGAGTCCGAAATCCTACTGCAACCAACTGAATTTACTTCACTTACTTGTAAATTACATTAACAAGTTATTTACGGGTTTCTTCTGTAAATACTGAAGCAGTCACTGAAGCAACCCTCTCTTAATTAAATTAATACGCGGAAACAAGAAACTGAGTAAGAAAGAAATACATCACACAGGACACCGTTGTTTTTGGACAAACGTTCCCGGAAAAACCCAATGCATGAAAACTGGTGCAGCAGATCTGAGGGTTTTATTATTAAGCAACAGTTATTTCTGAATACATTTTTGAATGTTTCTTCGGACAATTCAGTTACAAAGAATATCACTGACAGAAAGATTAGTGAAGTTACCTCACACTATCACTGGAAATCTTGCTGATCCGACCACTGAATGAGATGTCTTTGACAAGCTCTGCACTGCCTCTGCGTAGTCTCAGCATCAACCCTTTTGGGCACTGTGTCACTCAATTTGTTGATCGATCTGCTCCCTAGAATCTTCGATCTCTGCCTCCTGGTCTCACACCCCGACTTCCGGCTTCTGAAATCGATTCTTCAACAAAATCTTCGGATTTCCTCTTTGCCCTCTGCACAGCGTTTGTGTAGCCTTGTGTGGCTCTGCGTCAACTTCGTAATTCCCTGCTCGTCCTACCACTGGTAATGGGTGGATCTACCAGCTCTCCTTCCTGCAATTCCTCGGGAGATGTATCCCTTGGATCCCCATGCCTTGGAGAGGCACTCGTATTACCCTCCATAGGTCGTTGTCGTTGGACCAATGGATCCTCCTTAGACTGCGTAGCATAAGGCATTTCCCAGAATTTTATGAAGGCCCTTTTCTCCATGAACTTCACATCTTGTCGTACTACAATCTTCCTGCTCTCAGGAATGTAGATGCGGTAAGCCTTTGCATTCTCGTTATATCCCACCAGATTTCCCTTTTTCGCAGTCTTATCTAGATCCTTCCTCTTCTCTTCGGGTACATGGAAGTATGCCACACTGCCAAAGATCCTAAAGTGGCTGACCTATGGCTTCCTGCCAGTGAAGACACTTTCTGGAGTGATCTTCCACAATGCACTGTGAGGAATCCTGTTCTGTACATAGAAAGCTGTATTACAAGCTTCAGCCCACAGGAATTTGGGCATGTCTTGATCATACAACATTGCCCTTGCAACCTCGACAATAGTTCTATTTTTTCTCTCTGCAATTCCATTCTGCTCCGGATTATACAGAGCGGTCCACTCTCTTTTGATGCCTTCCCTTGCGCAAAACTTTGTGAAGTCTTTATCGATGTATTCTCCACCATTGTCTGATCGCAATGTCTTTATCTGCTTTCTTGTCAAATTCTCTACTAGAGCTTTAAACTCCTTGAATCGATCAAAGACTTTGTCCTTGGTCTGCAAAAAGTAGATTCAAGTCTTCTTGGAATGGTCATCAATAAAGGTGACGAAATATTCAGCACCACTAAGAGCTCTAGTGGACATTGGTCCACAGATGTCCGAGTGTATTAAGCCCAACACACTCTTAACCCTATTGCTGCTTCTATGGTACGCTGCCTTGGCATACTTTCCTAATGTGCACCCTTTGTAGACATCGTCTCGCTTGGTGCTCAGTTCTGGAACTCCCGTCACTGTCTTCTTGAGAATTCTTAATGCCCCGTGGTGTAAGTGCCCCATTCTCATGTGCCATAGTTCATTCAAATCCTTCTCATCAGTACTGCCTATCAGCGCCATTGGGGATTCGAGCTGTAACTTGTAGAGTTTATTGCTCTCGACTCCGATTTGTGCCTTATTCTTCCAACTTGGGTGTTTGACGTATACTCTTTTGCCAATGAAGTAAATGTCATAACCTTTGTTTTGAAGCGGCGACATAGAGAGTAAGTTCATCTCCAAACCATGCACATGCAACACATTGGTGGCTCGAAACTTATTGCCAACTTCTGTTTGAAACACTATGGTACCTCTTCCAATATGGGTACATTTCGCCTTATTGCCCATGGTGATTTTAAAATTTATTTGCTCTTCTTAGCAGCTCGAGAAACATTCTCGTACTCTGTCATGTGACCAGAAACCACACTGTCAATATACTAGATCTTAGGAGAAGCAGAGCTTGACACACAAGAAAACTCTTCTTCCAATCTAGATGCCAGAACAGAAACGTCGTGATCCATCTGCTCTTTCATGCTTTCCCTCTTCTCTGGAGAATTGCGTGAACCCTTCCGAGTTGTTGCTGCAACAACCTCTGATCTGTTGATAATTTGGTAGGGCGATGATTAATACAAATTCTCTCCTTGATAATTACTTGTGAGCTTATTTTGTTTACTTATGTCTTCTCTTATTCACTTATTTAGTCTTTCATCAAGTCAATTACTAAAACACAAAGAGACACAAATTTAAGCTCTTCGAGCCAGGGCAAAACCTCTCCCTCTTGGAGAGGAAAACCCACGAGAAATTATTCTTATAGACTTCAAATGACTAGTACCATGACCATGACACAGACCCTAGACCTTTATATACCTTCAAGACCTTGTCACTACTTCTTCAATGGCTCCTTGAGCTTATCCTTCTTTCTTGCACCTTCTTGCACTGATCCACACCGTTCAACACCAACATTAGAGAACTCAATCTCTTCTTGTGTTCTTCTTCCTTTGTATCTTCACTTAACTTTGTTGAGTGTATCCTTGTCTTATTTTCTTCAATGTTAGACCTCAGGTTAACTCAGCCCTTACTTTTGCACATCAACCTTTTAACACAGTCATATATATGAATTTTTCAATCGGACAAGTCTACAGTTGCAGTGATAGATTTATTCCTCCTACTTATTATTTCAATAAATTATTTATAGAAATCTATCTGTAAATTTCGAAATAAATACTACTGCAACATTCACAATTATATATGCAGAGAAATAAACAGTAAAGGACATAAGCACAAGAATCAATCACATGTACACAGTTGTTTTTGGACAATTGTCCCCAGAAAAACCCAATGCGGGAAAATCGATGCAACAGATGAGGGTTTTATTAAATTCTTCAGCAAATGATTCTTTACAAGGAATATATTGGAAGATAAAATCTGAAACACCCGAGACAGAATTCTCAGCTCCTCTCGACAAATGACTGACACCCTGATCAACCTCCGCTTCTTTCTGTGCCTCTCTGCTTGTTTCTCTGCATAGCCCCTGCGCTGGACTGCGTAAGTTTGCTTAGGCTTTGTGTGGGTTCACTGCGCTGCAGCCCTGTGCTGCCTCCTGTGACCCACTGCATCCCTTTGTCCCTGACCTCAGTCACTGCTGACTCCCTCCTCCTTCTGCTTCTGCAACTCTCCGCCATGCAACTTGCTGAGAATTTGGAGGGCTAGTGATTAATTCAAAATTCTCTTCTTGACAATTACTTGTGAGGTTACTTGAGTTACTTATGTCTTCCCTTCGTTAGCTTATTAAATCTTTCATCAAGTCAATTATAAAAAGTCACGAGACACAAGAATTAGGCTCCTAGAGCCAGGGCAAAAACCTCTCCCTCTTGGAGAGGAAAACCCACGAGAAATTCTTCTTATAGATTTCAGATGACAAATACCATGACCCAGAATTAGACCCTTGACCTATTTTTGCATCCAAAACCTTGTCCTTACTTCTTTGATGTCCTTCAATGCCGGTCCTTCTTCTCCTCACCATGTTGCACTGTTCTGCACCAGTACTTCCTTTGAACCTTCAGTTGAATCTTCAGTTGCTTGAGATATATATAGGTCGTAGTTAGGAAAGTAAATCTTAGATTTACTTTCCTTCACTTTCCGATTGCTTCTTCTTTGCAGACCACTGTCCCAACAACTTAACTTTAGATTAGTTTGCAAACTATCTTTGGACAGATACACACTTCAAGATGATCTCATGCTCATGCTCATGCACTTGGACAGATCCGCACTTCAGGAGATATCATGCTCATGCTCATGCACTGGAACAGATCCACACTTCAATGCTATAACTGCTTCAAGTTGATCCACACTTTTGCTTCAGTATGCCGCAACACCTTATGACACTCAGGTGACACACAAACAGACACACACACAGACACATATATAGATAAGTTCTGAACCCTTTAAACATTTGCACTGAAATCCGCACTTTTCTTCAGAGATCACCGCACTGCACTTTAGAGATACTCTGCATTGCACTTCAGAGATGACCGAAAACTGTCTCCTCAAATGACCGCAAAACAGAGGTATATATATAGACAATTACTCTGTCTTTAGGCTGACCTGCCGGTTAGCTTGTAGGCCGACTTATCAATTGTAGGTAGGCCGACTTTAACACATTATTATAGCTTCGCTTGCAACGTTTGAGTGAGGGCTGATTATAGCCATTCTTCCAGGGTTTCTAGGACAAGGTCTTGGAGCATTTCATGAGACTAGGTCCTTCATATATACATGAAACTTAATTACATTTATCCCTAGAAGACAAAACCCTAGATAGACATCAAGAAGAAGTCTATTAACCTATAATAAACGCTTGCTCATGAAACCCATGAAGCAAGTACAAAATACATTTTATAATCTTTGTCTTCTTCTTTACATAAATACATAGTCAATATGAAGACCAATCCTAGTTACAATTTTCAACACTCCCATTGAGATCGAATTCTATTACTTCAAAATTGATCTCCTTCGGGTACTAAGTGTATACCCGGTTTATTTTCCAAATGACCCTCAAGTCTCCTTTTATAATCTTCTCGTTGATGATTCAACAACCCATATTAGAAGTCTAATCAATGGCTAAGATTAAAACTTGACTTGATTTTTGTTTTCTAGAAGATTCACACTTTGACTTATTAATACCCTTTAATTATTTAATTTCCCTAAGTTTAGACTTAGGGTCTCCATTAAAATAATTAATTATTTTAATAAGTCATGAACCGAGTGGAATTTCTACAAACGATTTATGGGTTCTTTGGAATACTGATGTCCAAGCCTCCTTACAAAGTTTGAGAATTAGAACACTTTCCGATGCTACAAAAATCAACAGTCCCTCTTAGCGAGAAGGTGTTCAGCAATATGCTTGCTGCATGCTGCTGATCTCTGGACGTTGCCCCTCATCTGCTGTGCTGTTGCCTTCTGTACTGCTGCCCATGACACTGCCACTGTCACCGCTGCATCTGTATTGCAGCTCCCTCCGAATCCTGATCCATCCACTCCTACTACCGGAATGGATTCTTGATCATCCCCATCTTTTCTCTGAAGTAGACAAACTTAGTCTTCCCCAGAGCTTTCGTGAGAATGTCTGCCACTTGTTCTCTTGTTGGATTGTACTGCAACTGCACAACTCCACATTGTACACTGTCCTTGATGAAGTGACACATGATGTCAATGTGCTTTGACCGATCATGAAACACAGGATTTTCAGAGAGCTTGATGCAACTCTGATTATTGCATAAGATATTGGTCGCTTCCATTTTCTCCTTTAGTAAGTTCACAAGCAGTTTTCGAAGCCATATGGCCTCACATGAATCTATTCTTGTTGCCATATTTTTCGCCTTTGCTGAGCTTAGTGCCACATATTTCTTTTTCCTGCTGCACCAGGAAGTCATTCCTGATACTAGACTGAAACAATACCCACTGGTGCTCTTCTGATCTACTGGACTCCCAGCCCAATCTGCGTCAGTGAACCCACTCAACCTGACATCACTGCTACAGGTGTACTTCAATCCAAGCTCGACTGTTCCTTGAAGGTACCTAAGAACATGCTTGGTTGCTGCCCAATGAGCCCTCTTCGGTTCTACCATGAACTGAGTGAGGGTATTTACAGCATAACCGATGTCTGCCCTTGTGTTTACCAGATACATCAATGATCCTGTGAGCTGCCTATACAGAGTAGGATCAACCTCATCATCTTCGGACGTGTCGATTTTCTTCTAGGTCGTGATCATTGGAGTCGTCATGGGTCTACAATCCTCCATCTGAAATCTCTTCAGAATCTCTGTAGTATATCTTCCTTGACCAAGAAAGATCTCCCCCTTCTGCTGCCAAACTTCCAACCCCAGAAAATAGTGCATATGTCCTAGATCCTTCATGTCGAATTCCGCAGCCAAATTCTTCTTGCAGTCTGTGATGAGCGTTGATGATCCTGACAGAAATAGATCCACATATAAAACCAGTATCAGGGGCTCACTCCCTATCCTCAGATAGTAGAGATTGGGATCTGCGTCACTCTTGACGAATCCCATCTTCTGCAAGTAGCTGTCAATTCAACCATACCAGGATCTATGAGCTTCCTTTAGTCCATACAAGGCTTTCTTGAGCGTGCACACGTGGGTCTTCTAATCATGCGTCTCGAAGCCTTCTGGTTGTTCAATATACATTTCTTCCTCTATCAGCCCATTCAGGAACACAGTCTTGACGTCCATCTGGTGAATCTCCCATCCCATCTGCGCAGCAAGGGATATCACATATCTAATAGAGGTGTATCTGGCTATTGGGGCGAAGGTTTCTTCATAATCGATCACTTCCTTTTGAGCATACCCCTTAGCCAAAAACATGGCTTTAAAATTCTCGATGCTGCCATCTGCAGCATAGTTGACCTTGTAGATCCACCTTGATCCTACAACTGATCTCTCCCGAGGTCTAGGAACCACTTCCCAAACATCATTCGTCATGATGGAACTGTACTCTTCCACCATTGCATCTACCCACACTTTGTGCTGAGTTGCTTCCCAAAAACTGGAAGGTTCTCGACTTGTGCAACCAAGGCTCAATACTTCTCAGGCTGCTTATGCTGTCTCTTCTCATTTCGGGGGACTCCAACAAAGTCTTCTGCATCTTTCAGAATTTGTCGTAGCTCCCTGCTCGTTCTCCCTCTAGTGGTGCGCGGATTTACCGGCTCTCCCTTTTGCAAGTCCTCGGGAGACAAGTCCCTTGGATCCCCATGCCTTGGAGAGGCAGCTGAATTCTCTGCTACTGGTTGTTGAGGTTGAACCAGCGGATACTCCTCAGACTGCATAGCAGTAGGCGACTCGCAGGATCTTCTGAAGGCCTTCTCCTCCATGAATTTTACATTCCTTCGCACCACGACTTTCCTGCTCTCAGGAATGTAGATGCGATATGCCTTTGCATTCTCACAGTATCCTACCAGATACCCCTTTTCCGCAGTCATTTCCAACTTCTTCCTCTTCTCACTGGGCACATCGCAGTAAGCTGTACTGTTGAAAATCCTAAAGTGACTCACTTCAGGCTTGCTACCAGTGAAGACACTTTGCAACGTGATCTTTCCCAATGCAGCATGAGGAATCTTGTTCTGAATATAGACAGCTATATTACAAGCTTCAACCCATAGAAATTTGGGCATGTCTTGATCATACAACATTGCCCTTGTAGCTTCGACAATAGTCCTGTTCTTCCTTTTTGCCACACCATTCTTCTCCGGATTGTATGGACCTGTCCACTCTCTTCTGATACCTTCCCTTGCGCAGAACCCAGTGAATTCCTTGTCTATGTATTCACCACCATTTTCTGAATGCAACACCTTGATCCGTTTTCTTGTCAGATTTTCTACCAGAGCTTTAAACTCTTTAAACCTACTGAAGACTTCGTCCTTGGTCTTCAAAAAGTAGATCCAAGTTTTCCTGGAATGGTCATCAACAAAGGTGACGAAATACTCGACACCACTAAGAGCTCTAGTGGACATTGGTCCACAGATATCTAAGTGTATTAAGTCCAATACACACTTGGCCCTATTGTTGCTTCTCTGATCCGTTGCCTTGGCATATTTACCTAATACGCACCCTTTGCAGACATCATCTCGTTTGGTGCTCAGTTCTGGAACCCCTGTGACAATTTTCTAGAGAATTTTTAATGCCCCATGATGCAAATGTCCCATTCTTCTGTGCCATAGTTCATTAATGTCCATTTCATCAGCGCTGCCAATTAGTGCCATTGGGGATTCGAGTTGCAACTTGTAAAGTTTGTTGCTTCTTACTCCGATCTGTGCTTTCTTCTTCCAACTAGGGTGTTTGACGTAAACCCTGTTGCCAATAAAGTAAACGTAATAACCTCGGTTTTGAAGTTGAGACACTGAGAGCAAGTTCATCCCCACCCTGGGCACATGCAACACATTAGTGGCTCGAATCTTATTTCCAGCCTCGGTCTGAAATACTACGGTACCTCTTCCAATAGGGGTACATTTCGCTTTATTACCCATGGTTATTTTAAAATTCATCTGCTCCTCTCGGTATTCGGAAAAACATTCCCGCACTCCTGTCATATGAGTAGAAGCTCCACTGTTAATGTACTAGACGTCAGGAGAAGCAGTGCTTGATACAGAAGAAAATCCTTCTTCAAGTCTGGATGCCAGAACAAAAACATCGTGATCCATCTGTTCTATCATGCTTCTTTCCCTCTCTGGAGAATTGCGTGAACCCTTCTGAGCTGCTGCTGCAATGTCAGATTTCCGTCCACTTGTCGATTCTCCGTTCCTATTACTCATCTCTGGCTCTAATACCATGTGAATTTTTCAATCTGAAAAGTCTACAGTTGCAATGATAGATTTATTTCTCCTACTTATTATTTCAATAAGTTATTTACAGAAATCGATTGGTAAATTTCGAAATAAATACTACTGCAACAGTCACAATTATATATGCAGAGAAGTAAACAGTAAAGGATATAAGCACAAGAATCAATCACATGTACACAGTTCTTTTTGGACAATTGTCCCCGGAAAAACCCAATGCGGGAAAACCAGTGCAACAGATGAGGGGTTTATTAAATTCTTCAACAAATGATTCTTTACAAGGAATATATTGGCAGATAAAATCTGAAAACACCCGAGACAGAATTCTCGGCTACTCCCGAAAAATTCCTGACACCCTGATCAACCTCTGCTTCTCTCTGTCCCTGTCTACGTGTTTCTCTATGCAGTCTCTGCTCTAGATTGCATAATTCTGCATAGGCTCTGCGTGGGTTCACTGCGCTGCGGCCCTGTGCTGCCTCCTGTGACCCAATACGTCCCTCTGTCCTTGACCTCAGCCACTGCTGACTCTCTCCTCCTTCTGTTTCTGCAACACTTCGACCTGCAAGTCTCCCACTGAGATTGAATTATATTACTTCTGAATTGATCTCCTTTGAGTATTGAGTGTATGCTCGACTTATTTTCCAAATGACCTTCAAGCCTCCTTTTATAATCTTCTCATTGATGAATCAACGACCCAGATTAGAAGTCTAATCAATGGCTAAGATTAAAATTTGACTTTATCTTTGTTTTCTAGAAGATTCACACTATGAATTATTAATACCCTTTAATTATTTAGTTTCCCTAAGTTTAGACTTAGGGTCTCCATTAAAATAATTAATTATTTTAATGAGTCACGAACCGAGTGGAATTTCTACAAACGATTTCTGGGTTCATTGGAATACTGATGTCCAAGCCTCCTTACAAAGTTTGAGACTTAGAACACTTTCCGATGCTACAAAAATCAACACTCCCTCTTAGTGAGGAAGGTGTTCTAGCAATATGCTTGTTGCATGCTGCTATGTTTTTGAAGCACCCTCTGCACTGCTGATCTCTGGACGTTGCCCCTCATCTGTTGCACTGCTGCCTTCTGTACTACTTCCCATGACACTGCCACTGTCACTGCTGCATCTGTACTGCAGCTCCCTTCGAATCCTGATCCCATCCACTCCTGCTACCGGAATGGATTCTTGATCATCCCCATCTTTTCTCTGAAGTAGACAAACTTAGTCTTTCCCAGAGTTTTCATGAGAATGTTTGCCACTTGTTCTCCAGTTGGAGTGTACTGCAACTGCACAGCTCCACGTTGTACATAGTCCCTGATGGAGTGACACATAATGTCAATGTGCTTCGACTGATCATGAAACACAAGATTTTCAGAGAGCTTGATGCAACTCTGATTATCGCATAAGATACTGGTCGCTTCCATTTTCTCCTTTAATAAGTTCACAAGCAATTTTTGAAGCCATATGGCCTCACACGAAGCTGTGCTCGCTGCCATATATTTCGCCTCTGCTGAGCTCAGTGCCACGGATTTCTGTTTCCTGCTGCACCAGGAAGTCATTCCTGATCCTAGATTGAAACAATACTCACTTGTACTCTTCTGATCTTTTGGACTCCCAGCCCAATTTGCGTCGGTGAACCCACTGAACCTGACATCACTGCTACGGGTGTACTTCAATCCAAGCTTGACTGTTCCTTGAAGGTACCTGAGAACATGCTTGGCTGCTTCCCAATGAGCCCTCTTGGGTTCTACCATGAGTTGACTGAGGGTATTTACAGCATGACAGATGTCTGGCCTTGTGTTTACCAGATACATAAATGATCCTATGAGCTGCCTATACAGAATAGGATTAACCTCATGACTGCCTTCCATCAATGTTGTTATCAGTGAGGTTTCCAGGATCTCCTTCTCCAAGTGCTCCTCCCATGCTTCTATCATGATGCTTTTAATATACATGCTTCCTATCATACTATATTACACCCAACAAAAATCACTTGAAGAGAAAGATGATCTTAGTCACAGTAGAGATCCTTCGCTTCTTCTTTCTTAGATTTCTTTGTATCAGGTTCTTCCCTTATATCTATGACATGGGCTTCTTCCTTTTTCCTCTTGTCCTTCCCAGATTTAGGACAATCCCTTTTATAAAGCCCAAGTTCATTACATCCAAAGCATCGTACTTGTCCAAATTTCTTCTATTATTCTGAGGACCAAATTTTTCGAATCTTCCTTGCTTCCTGGACATGGCTATAAGGGCTTGATTCCCTTCACTTGATCTTGTATCAGCTTTAGCTTTCAATCTTGTTTCCTCTATTTTACATAGAGACCATAGATTGTGGAATGGTGTTGCTTCTTTCTTCCCGTATAAACTTGAAGTGAAGTTTTCCCATTCTTTCGGTAGAGCATTTAGCACCACTGTAGTCATTTCATTATCAAACATTACTTCTCCCAATTCTTGCAGTTGGTCTCTTATTTCAGAAATCCTCATTAAATATGAAGTGATTCCTTCCTCTCTTGATAATTTCATCTTGTATAGTTCTTGTCTTAGAGAGATTGCTTCTCCTGTAGTATTCACAGAGAATAGCTCCACTAGTTTCTCATATATTTCTTTTGCAGTTTTCAATTTTGATACATTGTGTATGAGAGAGTCCTTAATGGATTCTATGAGAATCCTCTGGGCTTTGATTTCTCCTTTCATGTGTTTGGCATGAGTTGGAGCATCTTCTTTTGAGGGTTGAATTGTAGATCCTTCAACGTAGCCCATAACTTCGTCTTCAATTAGATTCAAATCTGTCCTCTTCTTCCATGCACTAAAGTTTGATGACCTAACCAATTTGTTGCTTTCTTTGCAATAAGTCATTTTGACAGATTTAGATAAGATCATAGATACTTACTTGAGTAGGATGACTTCCTCCTCCTAGCAGCTTCTTTGATGATGATGAATATAGGAACTCCTTCTTAGATTGAGTTCTCCAATGAAGGTGTTCCTGAACCCTTGATGATAAAGGATGTTTTCCAAAACGATGATGTCTCTTCCAACAATGTCTTGAATATAAATCTTTGATGACAAAGATTATGTTTTTGATCAGTGGATCCTTTGAAGAATCTTCCTTGCAAATTGATATGACCTTTTGCGCCAAAATTTGATCTTTGCTTCCTTGAGTGTCTTCTTGTCAAGTAGCCCTTGTGTTTAGCACCTTAGCTCTGATACCATGCTGATAATTTAGTAGGGCGATGATTAATACAAAATTCTCTCCTTGATAATTACGTGTAAGCTTATTTCGTTTACTTATGTCTTCTCTTATTTTCTTATTTAGTCTTTCATCATGTCAATTATCAAAACACAAGAGACACAAATTTAGGCTCTTCGAGCCAAGGTAAAACCTCTCCCTCTTGGAGAGGAAAACCCACGATAAATTCTTCTTATAGACTTCAAATGACTAGTACCATGACCATGACATAGACCCTAGACCTTTATATGCCTTCTAGATCTTGTCGCTACTTCTTCAATGGCTCCTTGAGCTTATCCTTCATTCTTGCGCCTTCCTGCACCGATCAACACCGTTCCGCACCAACCTTAGAGAACTCATTCTCTACTTGTGTTCTTCCTTTATATCTTCACTTAACTTTCCTGAGTGTATCCTTGTCTTATTTTCTTCAATGTTAGACCTCAACTTAACTCGACCCTTACTTTTGCACAACAACCCTTTAACACAGTTATATATTCCCTTAACATAGTTAGTTATCTTGCTCTTCAATGCACCTTAACGCAGACTTATTTAGCACGATAATAGCACTATAATCCGCACTTTATCATAGTCTTGTAGCTCGCATAAAATCACAAAATGCTTCGCAATGGTCACAATTATTACAGTCTTGTATACTGTCCCTGCCTTGCTGTATAATGCTACTCCACAATCCTTTCTTTATTCCGCAATCCTTTATCTTATATCTCAAACTTATCCGAATTCCACAGATGCATCCAAACTGTTCCAATCTGCAATTGTAGTCTGAAAAACTTAGAGATATGCGGATTGTTCTTCCTGTCTTTTCTGCGTAGTCTTCTCGGGTATTTATAGTTGTTGGACCCTGTAATAAGCCAACTTGACCATGAATGGTTGACTATTCATGAGCCGAATTTCTAGTAGTATTTTCAAGCTGACTTGAGAGGCTTATCTTCCAGCGCTAATGAGGCTATTTCAGGGCTGCTTTGAGCATCATTCTGGAGCCATTTTCTTCACGGTTTCATGACAAGGTCTTGAGGCATATTCTGTTGACTAGACTCTTCATATACATGACTCTTAATTACATTTATAACTAGAAGACAAATCCTAATAGACATCAAGAAGAAGTCTATTGTCCTAAAATAAAACCTTGCTCATGAAACCCATGAGGCAAGCATACTAAGAACATATTTTATTATCTTTGTATTCTTTTACATTAATACATAATTACATAGTCAATATGAAGACCGATCCTAGTTACACTTTTCAACATTATCTTTGTTCCATCGTCGGTTCTATGCTCCTGTTACTCATCTTTGCTCTGATACTATGTGAAAATTTCAATCCTGAAAATACTTCTGCAGTGATAGATTTATTTCTCCAACAATTATTTCCAATAAGTTATTTACAAAATTCTTCTAGTAAATTTCGAAATAAATACAACTGCAACAAACACTCAAGTATTTGTAGAGAATACAACGGTAATAAATACAAGCATAAGAATCAATCACATAGACACAATTATTTTTGGACAATTGTCCCCGGAAAAACCCAATGCGGGAAAACCGATACAACAGATGAGGGTTTATATATTATTCTTCAACAATGAAATTCTTTACAAGGAAAAGACTGGTAAAATTATTTGGAAAACACCTGAGATAAATTCTCACGAACCCTCTTGAGAATTTCTAACACCTGGGAGACTCGCAGGTCCTCTCTGCATCCCTCTGTGTGTCTCTCTGCGTAGAGCTTGCATGAGCTCTCTACGCTGCTGCTTTGTGCTGCTTTCTCCGGCCTTCTGTGTCCTTTCCTAGACTCCTGTCACTGCTCTTTCCCTCTGCTTCCTCTACCCTGCCACTCTCCCTCTGAAATCAAATTCTATTCCTTCAGAATCGACTTCCTTCGGGTTACAGAGTGTATGCCCGACTTACTTTCCAAATGACCCTCAAGCCTTCTTTTATAATATTCTCATTGATGAATCAACAACCCCGAGGAAATTGAATTCACATATGAACTAGTGAACTCATCCATAAGCCAGAAGAAGTCCCGTGCTACACTGAGTTTGTGATCGCAAACTCGAACCGACTGAAACTGTACCTGTAGCTGACACCGGTGATCTTCTGCGTAGGTACCTGAGAACTGCTTGGTGGCTCTGAGTGACTGTGCAGTCCAAATAGCGTAAATCCTCTGAGTGCATTGTTGACTGCTATCGCACTCCAGATAGCTCCTGAGAAGAGGTCTCCACTTGGTCTTTAGTCATCCGATTAAGAAGAATATTCCTTTTATGCTCAACTGCCTCTAGTAAATTCGATTTTTCTTGAGTGTAAGTGCTGCTTTGTCTCTGGAAAATTCGATTTTACATAAATAAATGATGAATTAATTATGTAGAGTGCTCAGTCATCCTCCACATGTTCGTTGACTCAACTTTTGACTTAGGAAAATTTCCAAGTCATTTCCATCACATTTTGTCACATGGAATAATTTATTTCTCTCTATTTTATTTAATTCTAGCCTAATTAAATGCCACAATTTCCACTAAACTTGGGAAATGTGGGTTTTGAGGGTCCAAAACTCATTATTAACCCCTCAAAGTGTGTCATATCAGAAAGTTGAGGGTGAGAGGTGTAATTTTGATTACTCATACCCCATACAACTTCTCTAGACAACACTTATTACAATCCAATTACAATTTTTATTGCATTTTTTGACTTGCTAGAAATCTAAAAAATTAAAAAATCATTACCTAGACCTAACCAAATTCCACGAAATTTTTTGTGTGATCTAGTATGGTATATACATTGACTCTAGACACTAAGATGCGTTAGGGGCTCAACCTTCAAGCCGTCACCCTGGCTTTGGGGTAATGCAATGAGTGAAAAAACCTAGAAAATTATTCACCACTAAAAAGATGGAATAATTAACCAAGTAAAAAACACTCCAAGGTGTACTCGCTTGCTGATTGAGTCCCAACATCCTAGGCCTGTTACAGACTCAAATTCATCATTACTAGCATCACTTATTACAATTCCCCATAGGGCGTGGAATCTGGGTACAAGAGAAAGATGATGAGAAATATAAGTAGAGTTCAAAAACTCTATTGAACTGATGATATCTGATGGTACAATTGTCTTTTGGTTCATCCTTGGGCATGGAGTCTTCTCATTATCATCGAGTGCCACTCCAGTGGTCAACATTTGGCTCCATATGGGGATGCATGCTAGATATGAAGTGATAGTGTGCAAGGACCTGGAATCTGCATCCACCAACCAAAGTTATATATTAGCAATATCCATTCAAAATATCATCGAATAAAATCAAGTACAGAAATGGAAATTTTATTCTACGAGCATAAAATAACAATTTATTCATGAAAGAAATCTATTTAAACAAAATTGACAAGGGATAAGGTTAGAAATATGATACAAAAAGATGCCCTATGGCATCATATGTTTTCTTTGTGGAACATCTTGAGCAGTTGGTCATTCAAAGTAACTCTAGTGATTCTCTGCCCAAGGTGCTCAAATGGTAGGAATTTTGTCCCGCTGCTTCTCTGATGATATACGATCCAAGCCATAAACTGTCAAACTTACCATGATTACTTAGCTTTTCATTCCTACGATCCCAAAGTAAAACCATATCACCGTTAGAAAAAACTCTATTCCTAGATGATTTGTCAAAATTTCTTTTTACCTTAGATTGATTTTTACAACAATTTTCAAAGGCTTTTCTCCTAGTTTCATCCAATTCTACGATTTGATCAATCCTATGTTGCACAACATCTTTATTAGATGTAAAACTCTATAGCAATTGGTAAGCTGGAAGCTTCAAATGCACGGGAAGGGTAACGTCCAAGCCATAAACTAGTTCAAAGGGACTCTTTCCAGTAGAACTTTTCTTTGTAATCCTATCAACCCACAAAGCATATTTAATTTTGCTATCCCATGCTCTCTTGTTATCCCCTACTATCTTCTTGATTATGGTTATCAAATTTTTATTGCTAGACTCGGCTAGACCATTACCCTGAGGATAGTAGTTTGATGAATGGGATAAGACATTGCCATACTTAAAGCAGAATGATGAGAATTCAACAGAGCTAAAAGCCACCACAACGAGTGAGTTGTAACTTTAGCAGGGACACCAAAACGAGTGATAATCAAAGTCCATCACTACTTTGTTGGTGGCGTGTCTTGTAGGGATGGCTACTACCCATTTAGTAAAATAATCAGTAGCAGTTAAAATCCATGAGTAGCCATTACTAGAATTTTCATTAAATTTCCCTATAAAGTCAAGCCCCCAATGTTGAAAGGGAGCTTCCACGACCATAGGCTGAAGAGGCAAAGAAGCTAACTTTTGCTTTCCAGTGAAAAGTTGACAAGTTTGGCAACCTCTAACATACTTGTGCACATCGGCAAAAATAGAAGGCCAAAAATAACCAACTCTCAAGATTTTATGGGTAGTAGTCTTAGCAGCGTAATGTCCTCCACAAAATCCTGAATGAAACTCAGATAGAAGCTTTTTGGCCTCAACTTCATCAACACATCTAAGTATTACCCCCTCTGGATTTCTCCAACCCAGACCATCCTTCACAATGCAATACTTAGTTGCTCTAAGCATTAATGCTCTTCTTTTATGGCTAACTAAATGGCTAGGACATGAGTCTAATTTTAAATCATTTTGACAAATCATTCCTAACGCTTTCTCATTCCCCTCAGTCAAGATCTTGGCCAATCCCTGGCCTTTTACCAACTTGGTAGGTCTAATATCTAAATCGTACTTTTGAATTTTAGAGACCCACCTAGCTCGAGTTCCTAAGCAATCAGCCTAAGTTAAAATATCTTTTACCGCAGAGTGAGGGACATACGTGATTATTCTTGAATACCCCACATAAACTCTAAATTGCTTAAGGGACTTGACTAAGGCATAAGCGTGCTTTTCCAAGGTGGCTATACTTCAACTCAGAACCTTGAAGGGATCTACTCATGAAGGCAACAGGCTGCTCATACCCTTCACTGTTCTTTTGAAGCAACACTCCAGCAATAGTATCTTTAGATGCAAAAGAGAAAATAAAAAATTCCTTAGAATAATCAGGGCTCACTAGAACAGGTGCCTTACCGACAGAATCCTTAATTTCCTGAAAACCTATTCTTCTTTTCCCTAGACAAACTTAACATCTTTCTTTAAGAGGGTTTGAATGGGTTTAACAATTTCAACATAATTTGGAATGAACCTCCTAAGGAAATTGATCTTTCCTAAGAAGGATTGAAGGGTTTTGATATTGTGAGGTAAAGGAATCTTTTGAATTGCCTTAACTCTCTCAGGGTCAATTGCCTTAACTCTCTCAGGGTCAATCTTGATCCCATCCTTCGAGATGATGTGACCAAGCAACTTCCCTTCAGTCACTCCAAAAATAGATTTAGCAGGATTTAAGGATATCCCATACTCTCTGCACCTGTCAAATATCCGCCTTAAATGGCCGATATGAGAAATTCCATTTTTAGAAAAAACAGTTAAGTCATCTTGATAAATCTCAATGAATTTCCCAATTAGACCCTTAAAGGCATAGTCCATAGCCCTTTGAAAAGTTGCTCCAACATTTGTTAATCCAAAAGGCATCCTCAAATACTCGAAAGTACCCCAGGGTGTGGTGAACGTTGTCTTATGCCTGTCTTCCTTCTTCAACATGATTTGGTTATATCTTGAAAATCCATCTAATAAAGACATCATTCCAGATCCTGTTACCCTTTGCAACAATGTTTCCATATTGGGTAAAGGGTAATTATCCTTTTTACAAGCTAAATTAAGATTTCGAAAATCTACACATAGCCTGATTGATCCATTCTTCTTTCTCACAATAACCATGTTTGAGCACCATGTGGAATGCCTAATGTGAGATATAATTCCAGGCTGAAGCATCTTTTGCAACTCCTTTTGCACCAAGGGGCTAACTTAGGATTTATTTGCCTAAAGGGTTTGGCATTTTCATCCTTAAGAGGGATAGTATCTTCCATAACATCCTCCCTATAACCTTTTATCTCCTCATATGAAAAGGCCAAAACATCCCTACATTCTTGAAGTAAATTTATTAATCTTTTCCTTTCTTCTTTGGTGGTGCCCTTCCCTGTTTTGATAATTTTTGGGTCATGAAGGGTACCAATGTTTACTTCAATAAATTCCCCTGGGTCAATTTTCTTATCTTCTTTTCTCTTTACAACATCATGTCTGTTAAACATCTGTTCCATGGCTATACGATCCCTAGGAGTGGGATTTGACACAAAATTACACTCCTCATAATCACAACCTTCTTCCTTGTAGCCAACCTTGAAATCAGAGAATTCTTCTATAGTATTTAAAAAACGAATGACTTGGCTTTCTTCATTAAAGATTTGCTAATGCTCAACATTATCAGGAATTGATGGTCTAAAAATAACTTTCATCTTGATCTTATCATCCATTAAGTTCTCCCCAAGCTGTAAGGTAGATGCAGCAACAACCAACTCATCTACTTGTTTATTTCCTTTTCTCGGAATTACTTGAAGATCTAATGCGTCAAAATATTCCATGTTATCCCAAACAACATTTCGATACTTCTTTAATCTATCATTCTTACATGCAAATTGATTCTTTGTTTGAAGAATGACTAGATCAGAATCCCCCTTGATACTAAGCATCTTAATGTTCAAGTCCTTTGCCAACTCTAGACCTAACAATAAAGCTTCATATTCCGCTACATTGTTAGTTGCATCAAATTCCAACCTAAAGGAAAACTTGAATATATGACCAAGGGTGGAGGTAAGGACAATTCCAACACCCTTACCAAACCTCCAATGGGCACCATCAAAATTCATATGCCACACCCAATCCTTCTTACTTTCCACCTCCCTCTCCGAAGGAGCAATAGAATTAGCCAAGATAGCATAGTTTCCCAAGTCATCAAATTCATACACAATTTCATTATGAGGCTCCTTGGGATTTTCCACGTGAAACTTTCTCTCCAATTCCCTATCCAACCTAACCATGATGCCCTCACTATTAGGGATGGTAGCATAACTTAAATCCATTTGCAAACTACCTCCTATATCAGCTCCCCACTTTCTAGACAATAACGTCTCCCATGCATTAGACACATGGACTTCAATAATTTTCGAATCCATGGAACATATGTTGTGGTAAGGTCTAGAAATCCTTAGGTTTAACTGATTCATGAATTTCTTAGTCATGACACACGATGATGCCCCATAATCAAACATACAATTGTGAAAAAGCATTCCATTGACCAACATAGTGATGAAAAATGGTTGATGGTCTCTGTTATCTCTACACATATCACTACTATGCAAAGTGATAGGGGCATCCTCATATCTATCTTTAGAAAAATTCGACATTTCTTTTCCATTAGGGGCATCAATGGCTTTCAACAACTTATATCTTTGGGGGGGAATCTTCCATGAATTCAGTCACAGGTACCAAAATCTTTGCATTATCTATCCATCCTCCCAAATCATTATTTAACTTATATGTAGGTGGAGTGAAAGTCTTATGGGCATTTTGATTTCTTCCCTTGCTTCTTGCTCTTTTTTTATCTTTGGCTATCTCTAAAATCTGATTCGATGAAGGCTTCTCTCCATACAACTCAGTGATCCTATCCAATTCTTCAAAATTATTCACACTATAGGAGGATGGAGACTTTTGACTTATCTTTTGGCTATTCTCCATAACTCCCATCCAATTTTCCAAGGACAAATGATGCTCTTTTCCAACTACGTTGATTTGTTCACTTGTTCCAGCCATTTCTCGAGCTAGGATCCTTTTTGCATTAGGACAAGTGAGTTCATCATGTAGGTCATCGCATGGTCTACAATAAGGCATTGAATCATCAACTAAGTTAGTAGACTCAAGTGAATTTGGTGGTCTGTGTTCATTAGGGAGACCCCTCTTCTGCCATCTATCATTTCCTCGATTCGGGAATCTCCCCGCTTGATTCCTTTCCATGGCCACCAACCGATTTTGGATAGCATTCATTTGATTCGTGTGATTCACTTCCATACTCTTGATAAGTTGGGTTAACTCCTTAATAGGATCATGGGTAGCCTCTTCCTTGCCCTTGCCTTTGGAATCATTTGATTTTGATGGCCCTCTAGTGTAACTAGGAATCTCAGATTTTCCTGATTGCTTTCTAGCCCTCTCCATTTTCAAGGCTTTCGTTTGAGCTATACCAAAAGTTGTAGGTTCCTTCCTCCTCAACTCATAAGCGGTAGCCACACCAAAAGCATCTAAATATGAGCATAAGAGAAATTCATCCAGAGGTTTAACAGTTGCAGTTATGCTTTTAACCAATTCGTTGAATCTTTTGTTAAATTCCTCCATGGTTTCATTCTCATTCTTTTTTATGGTGCTAATGGCATTGATCAGATGACTATTTTCTCCTCTCTCCATACTTCCCATGAAAGCATTAACAATTGCTTGTAAAGAATCATACGTGTTAGCAAGTTGCTCAGTGAACCAATCAAGAGCATCCTCTTCCAAAGAGAGAACGAAAAGCGTCATCTTTACATCCTCATAGTTAACAACGTTACACCACTTAAAGATGCAAACATTAAAGTTCTTTACATGTGATGCAACACTAATGGCATTGTACTGAATAAAATAATGTAAATAATGATTAATTAGTTAATTAGTAATTAGGTTGAAAGGCCATGTCTGATCAGACATGACCTTTCGTGAAGAGGCACATGCCTAGGTATATAAGCAGGCCTCATTTGTAACATTCAATCATCTAATCATTCGTCATACTATCTAATATAATATTTGTATCCTCATGGATATCTTTGTATTCCAAGTTTTCTGGAGTATTTAACTTGAAAAGGAACTTTGTTCGCTTCATTTGGTATTAGAGCAGTTCGATCTTCTGGTCGCTCATCGCTGCACAGGGCTATGCTCCTCGGTCCAGGCCAAAAATTCGTCAACATTGTTGTCGTTGAAGCGTTTCGCTACCAGTCTTGGAGTTTCTCCATTTTCACCAGTAGGCCTTTGGCCAGAATTAAAAATTTGAAGAAATTTCACTAGTAGGCCTTTGGCCAAAATTAAAAATTTGAAGAAAAAAAAGGGAAATTTTTGAAAAAAGAGAAGCAAAAGCAATATATATATATATATATATATATATATATATATAAAAGTAAAAAAAAAGAAAAAAGAAAAAAAGAGATATATATGTTTACTGGAGAGCTTGCCGGATTATCCACAGTCTTCTGAAACAATTGTCGACGTTTCGAATCCAAAGTCCTGAAGATGGATCCCAGTGGGGATTCGAAACGTCGACAATTGTTTCAGAAGACTGTGGATAATCCGGCAAGCTCTCCAGTAAACAATAACCACAGAAACTTGAAAACCAAGATATATATGTACATATATGTACATACCAAGACAATTTAAAAATAAAAAGGAAAAAGAAAGAAGGAAGAGTAGATAAGGTTATTTTGATTATTCTTTAAGTGGTTTACAAGCTCGTGGTTTTAGAAGCCCATGGTAATTGCCCATGGTATTTGCAAGGTAAAATAAGAACAAAAGGAATAAAAAATCTCTGTGTAAATGGTAAGTTTACTTTTACGTGGAAAAAATTAATAGAGTCAAATACACATAAGTGGACATATATTTTATAGGTGAATATAGGTGAATAGTCACGTTTCACTAGGGTTGTAACTTTTCAAAACAAAAAACAAAAAGAGTTAAAAAAAAAATCAATTGTAAAAAAAAATAAAATTATAAATAAAAATAAATAAATAAAACTAGAATTTACTTAGTCAAAGAACTCATCACTAAAGGAAGACTATATTTAAGGTTATATAAAGGAAGTAATTTTCAAAAAAAAAAAAATGAAAGGAAAAATATTATTAAGGATTTCTTAAAATATTAAGGAATCATTATTAAAGCTGGAAGGTAAATAAAAGGAAAGAGAGGTTATTAAAGGTTTAAGCATTGGAAAAGTGGAAAAGGAGATAAATCATTATATTCTAAAGATTTTATTTAAAAAGGGAATATATACATATATAAAAGAATTTGAGCCTCTTTTAAAAGAGAATGTTAGTGAAGGATTCATTACCAAAGATTGAAGGAATAATAGTAAAGGATATTCGAAAGAATAATTAAGCTTGAGGGTTTATTAAAGGGAAATAATAATATTTTATTATAAATATTAGGAAGGGTCACCCTTAAAAACTCCGAAGTTATCTGACAAAATGGCATCCAAAACAAAACTAAAAGAGGGAAGATTTCCTAAAAATTATAGTATGTGTGTCGATGCGCTAATTGAAATTAAAGGGTCACTTGCGGGAAAAGAGGTTCTCATATCTAACGATTTTACTCGAAAGAATAATTATGTTAGTACCGAATGTGCTAACCAGTTAGTGATCCCTGAATCAAATATCACTGAAGCAAATTCATTTAACGCAAATGACAAACAATACAACATAGAGAATTTACACTTAAGTATTGGGGAGTATTCCTTTGTCTCACAATTCACCGTTAAAACCTTATTTTCCAATAATAGTGATATAGTTCTGTGTTCGCTCTGGATGGAATCACTAGGGTCATTCATTCTTAATACAAAAAAGAAGTTTTTAACATTCTCCTACAAAAAGAAGAAAATAACGCTATAGGACGTTAACTTAAAACCAAATTCAGTGACACTTGAAGATATTCAAGAAATTTCAAAAGTAATTTCTCAAGAAGATAAAAAGGTGATCCAAAATATGCAAAAGGAAGTTGACAAAATCACCACTAACAAGAATGCAGAAGTTGCTCGCCTCAAGGATCACAACGAAAAGTTACTAATGCAAATTAAGAAGCTGAAGAAAGACAATAAGTCATTAGAAAACAAGGTGCAACAACTTGTCGAAAATGAATCATCGAAACCTTCAAATGTAGAAGTTCAAGTTGAAGAAAAAATGAACATTGATCCAATAAATGTCACAACTCAAGAAGAAGACAAGCATGTTGCAGAAGATGCAAACTTAGATGTTGTAGTTCCAACAAGGAACATTCTAAGTGAAGGCTCTGTAACCAGCTCAATAACATCGTCGCTAGAAAAAAAATCAAATAAGGCAAACCAAAAAGGTTCGCTATCGACATCCAAATCATGGGAGCAGACAGCTCGACCAAACTATGTATTCAGAACAGAATCAACAAGCTGATATTCCGAACAATACTAATGTTGGTGCAATCCGCTCATGTGATCACAAGTCGTCACAAGTTGCCAGTCGCTGTAAGATTCCACAGAAGATTGATTTAGGATGGTCCGATCCATTCTCCGTGCGACTATTTTGTTTGTCACTTAGAAGATCATATCAACTTGTGTCATCTGGGATGACTACCTCGAGAAGAGAAGACATGCGTACCATAGACAAGAATCAAGGCCTTTTCATCAACAAGCTTTGAGGACAAAGCTTTTTGAGGAGGAAGGCAATGTAATGAATAAAATAATGTAAATAATGATTAATTAGTTAATTAGTAATTAGGTTGAAAAGCCATGTCTGATGAGACATGACCTTTCGTGAAGAGGCACCTGCCTAGATATATAAGCAGGCCTCATTTGTAACATTCAATCATCTAATCATTCATCATACTATCTAATATAATATTTGTATCCTCATGGATATCTTTGTATTCCAAGTCTTTTGGAGTATTTAACTTGAGAAGGAACTTTGTTCGTTGCAGGCATTGTTACCTTGAAAAGAAGACAACCTTTCAATAGCCTTGTTAGGGATATTGTGAGGATAGCCATTAATGTTAGTGAAGTTACAAGGAGCAAAAAGATCATTCATGATGTTAGACTCAACTTGTTCCTGAAACAACAAATGAATGTCAGAAATAGCCTCTTGCACAAGACTAGCAAGAAAACTCTACTATGAGAAAGTCTATTTAACCTCTCTAAAAACCCTTTCAGGATCAGGAGAGGGGCTTACTAGACCACTTGAACTTCTCCTAGTAGAGACTCTTGCAAAATTAGGATTCAGTGGAGTCGCCACTTGAGCAAGAATCTAAATCTAAAATTCAAATATGCGAAAAACCAAAAGTTAGTCGTTTTCCAGGTACAAGAAGACTTGTCCCCGACAACGGCACCAAAAAATGTTAACTCTCCTTGCTGCCTACACCTACCTACAAGTTAGTGGAAAAAGCCCTCAACCCCACAAGGTGTGGTTGGTGGCAAGGAATTCAGAGAAGGGGCTGTCACCTACTCCCAACCAAAAAATGTTAACTTTCCTTGTCGCCTACACCTACCTACAAGTTAGTGGAAAAAGCCCTCAACCCCAGAAGGTGTGGTTGGCGGCTAGGAATTCAGAGAAGGGGTTGTCACATACTCCCGACTCTCTCCGTTTAAGCTACCTCCTAAGTTAGCTATAGGGGTGGTCCTAAAAGAAAAACTAAGTTAGAGATTTTTTGAGTTTTTAGGAGAATTGTTAGAGTGAAATTGGATTACTTTTAAAGATCTATGAGCGTTTTATAAGCAGCTTTGCAATAATAATATCAAATCATTCAACCGGTGCCTTTAAATAAAGTGCTCAAGAATAATGCTCAAAAGATGAGAACACAATAATCCTGAAATGCTCTGAAATCGGATTCGTTGCTGAGTGGCCAAGAATCCTGAATCCTACGTATCCGATACGATACGGAGGGATTCGTACCCGATTCTTCGGATTTGGTCGTATCTGTAAAGGGTACGACGAATCTCAATCATACCCTGCACGGTATAGCCGAATCCCTTACAGTCGGATTCGCGCGGCCAAAGAGTGCGATTTTGAGTTATAAAAAACGGATTTCTCTCATTCTTTCTCACTGATTTTTGTTTGTGAAGTGAGCAAGGAGAAAGGGTTAGCAAGGAGAAAGGGAGTTTTTTCAAAGAGATTCGAGCATCCGGTAAGTGCACTGTCCCTCTATATTTTGCATTTAGTTTGCTATTAGTGTTTGCATGTGCATATGTTTTATATATTTGGTCATTTTTGTTTATTTTTTATAGTATTCATGGCTCAATCAAAGGCAACAAGACAAGGACAAAGAAAGGGGAAGAATGTCCCCATTGGAGATGCCCCTCCTGTCCCTGTTTCATCAGGGTCTGCAAGTATTCCATCTATTGGAAGTGGGGCTACAACAACAGCTTCAAATGTGCAGGGAAAACAAACTCATGACCCAAAATACCCATTGTGGAAATATGTGACAAGAGAGGTAGGGGCAAGCAAAAAGGGAAAGGGAGGAGGAAATTGTTCATGGAAATGCAATATATGCGACGACCATTTCACTTCCACATATTTTCGTGTGAAAGCTCATTTGTTGGGTTTGCCAGGTTGTGGCATTAAATGTTGTACAACAATTGACTTGCCACAGAGGAAGGAATTGGAGAAAGAGCAATTTGTTGGTGCGGCAACTGTGGCATCAAAATCAAAACAAAACAAAAATGCTGACCCCCTTCCATTCTTAAGGAAAAGCAGCAACAAGTTCCCTTTTGAGAGTTTTAATAGGGGACAATCAACAAAGGGAAAGGCAACTGCAGTTGGTCCAATGGACAAGATTTTTCAAAAAGAGAAGAGGGAAGAGCTTGATCTCACCATTGCATTTTTTTTCTATCAGAACTTCATATCCTTTAATGTTGCATGGTCACCTCTATTTATTGAGATGTGTCGAGCTCTTAGTCATGGGGCTCCATCAGGGTATGTGCCTCCTGGGTTAGAGAAGCTCAGAATCACATTGTTGACAAAGGCAAAGAATGAGGTGGACAAAATACTTGAGCCTATTAAATCAGCATCGCCAACATCCGGGGTTAGCATTGTTTCTGATGGATGGACAGATCCATCACGCCACCCACTCATCAACTTCATGGTGTCATTCTTGAATGGTCCAGTTTTCTTGAAAGCAGTGGATGCACTTGGACAGTATAGGGATGCACAATATATGAGAGAGTTATTTATTAAAATTATTGAAGAAGTAGGCGTCGATTCTTGTGTGCAAATCATTACAGATAATGCACCTGTTTGCAAGGTTGCTGGCATGATTGTGGAAGCAAAATATCCACAAATATTTTGGACACCTTGCATTGTCCATTCATTGAACTTGGCACTGAAATCTATTGCCTCTGATGTGGTTTGGATTGGAGCCATTATTGAGGATGTACGGCATATCCACAACTTTGTATAAAACCATACAAATGCCCTCACTATCTACAAGGAGTACAACAATCTATCGTTGTTGAAGATTGCGGATACACAGTTTGCCTCTTCATTCATCATGCTAAAGAGGTTGAGGGAGGTCAAGACCGCTCTTGGGGCCATGGTTATTTCAGAGTGTTGGTCTTTTTGGAGAAAGACGGATCAAGCAGCCTCAAAGAAAGTGAAGGACACAGTGTTGGATGATCTATGGTGGGAGAAGGTAGATCTAGTTATTCAGATCATGGAGCCTATCATTTCCTTGCTTCGATTTGCAGATACAGACCAACCCATCCTAGGAGAGGTTTACGAGGGATGGGATTCCATGATTGAGTCTGTGAGGACCATTGTTTTACAGAGTCAGTGCCTAGAGTATGAGACATCACCAGAGGCCTTCTTCACCAGCATACATGATATTCTTGTCAGCAGATGAGACAAGAATTGCACATCTTTACATTGTTTGGCTCACTCCTTGAACCCAAAATAGTACAACCATGAGTGGCTGAATGGTGGACCTTCCCGCAAATTCCCTCCTCACATGGATGGTGAAATCTCACAGGGGAGGAAAGATGCATTGAGGAGGATTTTTTAGGAGAGGGCATCCCTTGATGAGGTGGAGGATGCCTTTGCAGAGTTTTCCACTGGCACTAGGCGATTTGAAAGCTATGATGTGATTTGAGACAGGGGGGGTAAGGGTGGGCAACTCATGGGGCAACAAGCCCTCCTCTACAGCGGTTAGCCATGAGGCTCCTCTCTCAGGTGACTTCATCCTCTTGTTGCGAGAGGAATTGGAGCACATATGGGAATTTGTATAATGTGAAGAAGAGCAGGCTTGAGTAGTCCAGAGACAATGGTGTATGTGCACACCAACCTTCGTCTCATCTACAGGCAGAGGGAGGATTGGTTGAAGGGAAAGACAAAGATGTGGGATGTCTTTCCTAATGATATGGGTCTGGACAACAGTGTTGAATTGGCATTGGCCAACTTGGATCTCAATGTGCCAGTGCTAGACCCTGTCACATTTGATGATGCCGATACAGTAGAGGCGTCATCCTCCACACCAACAGATGCAGAGATGACAGAGGAGGAGGATGCATCAGAGGAGAGCAATGGTGAGCATGATGATCAGGATGAGGACAGTGATGCTGATTATGATGATGAGGATTGATGACTCATTGACTCTGACTCATTGAGGCTTCAGGCTTGTAGTCTTGTAGACTGTAGTTTTTTTGTATTTTCTATTTCTATTTGCCATTGGCAGTGTACGTATGTAACACATTTTGATTCTAATGACTTAATGAGAAAACTGCAGTATCTTACTATCTTGTCTTTCTGAGTAAATTTGACAATTGTATGATGTATCAATGTATCAAATTTCAATGTATCATGTATGAGTATCTAAGATCTTAAATCTATGTTTGAATCAATGAATTTGTCTGAATTTGTGTAAAAATATCTAATTTTTAATATATATATATACACTTCCAGGATACGATACGTTATATATTATTTTATTAAAATATATACATATATATATATTTTAATAAAATAATATATAACGTATTGTATCCTGGAAGTGTCCTTTTCCGGGGGTCACCGTATCTTGAATTCGATTCTCGAATCCCCGTATCCATCGAATCCTGAATCCCTGTATCAGGTGACTTAGTTGAAATGGAAACAAAAGATGTTAGCACAAGATATTTGCAGGATAAAATGATTAAAGGATAACCAAATCTCAATATTTAGACATATCTTGTAATAGTTCGAAACGACCAAAAAAATTAGATGTTGAAGATGAAATTAAACTTTGCGAAATTAGAAAGTAAGCATCACACTACATGCATGAGATTAACAACCATAAAAGAGAAATGTGATGAAGAGTGCTCTTGGTTCATTTTCGTTAAACTTTCTCTACAAAAAATATTTCAATTCAACTCTTCAATCCCCAGACCTCACCCTTGCCCGAATTATGTGGATCTCACAGTGAGGAGTCAATAGGGGAGTAGAGGGTCCCTAGAAGTCTATACAACCAACTTATGTTGGAGGTAAGTTTTAATGAGTTGCTTGTGTGGAATGAATGTTGATAAATCTCATTTAAATGATACATGCAATTTTTTCACAAGAGATGAGATGGTGCTTACTTGCAATAATAAAACAAACTTTAAGAGAAACAAATAAACTTATGTGTTGTAGCATTTTAATGGCAACTGGAATGAAATAAGTTATAAAAATGCTGCTTCAATGGTTCCTCAACATGCATGAAGCATAATCATTAAATCAAATGGAATTTTGCCAAACATGCGAATTGCTTACACATAATAGAGGAGATTTTGCTCAAGTTTGTAGCATTGGGACCCATGCATGTAACTTTATTTTAACCGAAATTTAGTTAGATGGATGTAGAGTGCATTAGTTGTTAATTCATTAGCATGCATAAAACGAAAATCAGAAAATGAAACAATCCACCCAAGAAATTCCTTTCTCTTCAACCAAGGAAGGGGGATACCATGGAAAAAATATCCCAAGCTCCCTCAAGCAAAAAAATTTATTTTATCATTGATTACAAGTGAAGAAAACAACCTTTAAGAAAGCTACCCAAAAGGAGGTCTTTCTATGAATAAACAGCTTGGAAAAAAGGCTTAATCTCCTCTTCCAAAGTTTACAACACAACTTATGGAGAAAACTTTCAAAATATAAATTTTTCAAGGCTCCAAGGCCCACGACAAAGATCAAGTTCGCTGTTGTCCCAAAGGTGCCTACGATCTCCCTAAAATCAAATTTTGAAGTAACGGAAACCTTCGCATGCAAGGAAGATCAATTGTCTCTTGCCTTCTTTTCCTCAAACTTCTCGCTTTTCACTCTCAAGTTTGCGGGTTGCGAAAGAAAATCAAGCGTTAGACTGAAATGAAGAGGATTTAAAATACAAATTAATGTACAAAGACACTAGTCCAATGAACGGGAGCGAACCCCCATTCTTGCCTAGTTTAAAGAAATGCTCTTGAAGTAGCAAATATAATTTTAAAACACTCTACAAATAGAAAATTTTAGATTTTAAAAGTGGAAATAGATGATCAAGTAGCTAGAGAACGAGAAACTCCCTCTTTGTCTTCCTTTGATGCAAAACTTGGGGTTGAAAGTAGCTGAGTCTTGGATCGCTCTGAACCTAGGAGTGAGTTGATCTATTTGAGACTTATCCCACGTCTAGATGGATTTCTTGCACACAATACGAATAGATCTTCTCTACACGCTTAAACAAATATCAATTCGCAAAAAGATTAGAACATTATAATGAAATGGATAAACCAGAGATTCCTCTGAAAATAACTTGGCAAGCTAATTCCTAGAATAATACTCTAAATCAATGATGCATGCAAGATGGCTTGCGCGCATCAATCATATAAATGAATTCAAATACAATAGCAATAGTATGGAAATAAATCACCTCGTAACGCCAAAGGAACATCCGCTAAATAGCCCCAAAGTCTTGATTTTATTGATATACAAAAATGGCAGAGTTTCCTCAAGCCCAATAGCTCATAAAATTATACAATACATAGCCAATGGCTTTACTATAAAGATATTTGAGAGCAATTCCCAAGGACGAATGCATGTGAGAAGTGAACTTGAAGCAAAACCTGAGTAAAGGTAAGCCAAGTTCCATATGGAGAAGACTAAGACACCCAGAGCAAAATCGAATTTCTTTGTGCACAGTTGAGGAAATCGAATCCACATATGAACTAATGAACTCATCCATAAGCCAGATGAAGTCTTGTGCTACACTGATTCTGTGACCACAAACTTGAATCGACTGAAATCGTACCTTTAGCTAACACCAATGATCTTCTGCGTAGGTCCCTGAGAACTGCGTGGTGGCTCTGAGTGACTGCGCAGTCCAAATAGCATAAATCCTCTGAGTGCAGTGTTGAGTGCTGTCGCACTCCAGATAGCTCTTGAGAAGAGGTCCCCACTTGGTCTTTAGTCAACCGATTCAGAAGAATATTCCTTTTATGTTCAACTGCCTCTAGTAAATTCGATTTTTCTTGAGTGTAAATGCTGCTTTGTTTCTGGAAAATTCGATTTTACATAAACAAATGATGAATTAATTATGTAGAGTGCTTAGTCATCCTCCACATGTTCGTTGACTCAACTTTTGACTTAGGATAATTTCCAAGTCATTTCCATGTCATTTTGTCACATGGAATAATTTATTTCTCTCTATTTTATTTAATTCTAGCCTAATTAAATGCCACAATTTCCACTAAACTTAGGAAATGTGGGTTTTGAGGGTCCAAATCTCATTATTAACCCCTCAAAGTGTGTCATAGTAGAAAGTTGAGGGTGAGAGGTGTAATTTTGATTACTGATACCCCATACAACTTCTTTAGACAACACTTATTACAATCCAATTACAAATTTAATTACAGTTTTTTACCTGCGGGAAATCTAAAAAAATTAAAAAATCACTACCTGGACTTAACCAAATTCCACAAATATTTTTGTGTGATCTAGTGTGGTAATATACATTGACTCTAGACTCTAAGATGCATCAGGGGTTCAGCCTTCAAGTCGTCACCTCGGCTTTGGGGTTATGCAATGAGTGAAAACACCTAGAAAATTATTCGCCGCTAAAAAGAAGGAATAATTAACCAAGTAAAAAAAACATTCCAAGGTGTACTCGCTTGCTGATCAAGTTCCAACATCCTAGACCTGTTACAGACTCAATACTGACTCAAATTCATCATTACTAGCATCACTTATTACAATTCCTTGTAGCGTGTGGAATCTGTGCATCAGAGAATGATGATGAGAAAATAGAAGTAGAGTTAAAAAACTTTGTTGAACTGATGATATTTGATGGTACAAATGTCTTCTGGTTTATCCTTGGGCATGGAGTCTTTTCATTATCATCAGGTGCCACTCCCGTGGTCAACATGACTGAGACAGAAAGAGGTCCAGTTTATACTCAAATTTCACGGTTTTTCGCAAGGAACGTGATGGCGCATGCTGTTTCTTCATCCGAGTAGTTGATTTTCGGGACGTTCCCAGACTTGGAGGTATAAGGTGTATTTACACCATGTGTTCATTTGATTTTGTCGAGATGATGATTTGATTCTTAGATCCATGTATGCCACTTTGTGAGAGGATCATTATATGCCACTTTATGTGAGAGGATCATTATATGCCACTTTATGTGAGAGATTGTTCCCTTCTCATGCTGGAGAACTTTTTATGTGTGAGTGTTTTTATAGAACATCTTCTAAGGAACCACTCTAGTTAAGGGGGTTCATCCTTGTATTGACAAATATTACATCATGTACTCATCATCTTCGTGCAGCAACTAATGAAGTGGTCGCCCCACTCTTGACACTGGGCCCGGACATGTGGCCCACACTGGGTGAACTCTGTTATCATATCGTGTGTTTATGGTTGTTCATGATTATTGCTTTTTGCTTCATGTTGATGGTTTGCTGAAGTTTTTTAGAAAATGCATTGCTCATGATTTCACAAGCAAATGTAAGTGTTAGTAAAAGGTCCTATATAATGGGGATTTTTGTTTGAAACCATTCACGAAAATTCCCTGGATCAGGTCCCATAAATGGCTATTGCTGGGGGCCAAACTAGTCTCGATCAAATCGATGCATCAAAGCATATCTATATATTGGATGAACATCTATATGTTGCTGAAAGAGACCATAAACTGGATCAACTCTATTATAGAAAATTTTCTGTGGGTTGGTCTAGGAAATACCAGGAAATTCCACCTTGTGTGCCTTGGGGATCTATCTAGACAGGTGGAATTAGGTGTGTTGTCGCACAGATTGTCAAGGCACCGCGACAACGGCTCAGATCGGGGGCTGTCACCTTTATCCCCAATCTCTCTATTTAAGCTGTCTCCTTGCAAGCTAAGGGAGGTAGACCCTATTGGAAATAAGGATGAAGAATCCAAGAGACACAGCTAAAACATCAAATACTTGATAAAATGAACGAGATTCCACAGATCTAGATTAGATTTCACGTTTAAGACCAGTGCGTTATGGAGTCAAACAAAATCTCGTTATGCAAATTGTAAACAAGTAAGTGACAATTAACTGCTGCTTATTAAAACACGATTGATCACAATGATATTCAATTGAAAACGTCACAACCATGAATAACTTGAACTCAATAATATGAGAATGCCAGATGCTTGAAAAATTTCCGAAATTTAAGATATTCCAATATAACCCAGCTCGAAAATCGAAATATTCCACAGTCAAACTTTAGAATAAAAATTTTAGCATATTTGACTATAGAAAATTTGAAATTTTTATAATTTTTTCGTATTTTCTATTTTTTTTTAGAATTTTTTTATTTTTTATTTTTTTTAATGAAAATTTAAAATTTAAAGTCCTAAGTTTAAAACTACAAGCTAAAACTAAACAAATCTAAACTAAACTTAAACTAAATTAAAATTAAAACAATTAAATAAAAACATTAAAACTAAACTAAAACTCAAAATCTAAAAACTAAACTAAATCGAAATTAAAATTACAACCTAAAACTAAACCTACGCTATCACACAAAATCTAAACTAAAACTTGAAATCTAAAATAAATTTAAAACAAAAATCTAATTAAAATTACAATCTACGTTTGAAGATTAAAGCTAAGACTAAGCCCAAATAAAATCGAATCTAAAAGGAAAACTGACGCAAGCCTAGAGCTTGCAATACCCAGGATCATCAATAGCCATGTACATAAGAATGCACCTCAACTTTTTCCCAAATCAAAAACCTCAATCTACTACCATCTCATATCAACATGTGGTAGCTTTCCAATATACGCTCAAATTTATTCAACATCATCTCATATATTAGCAATCTCACATTCACTCTCCTTCAAACAATTTTATTACTTTTCAACTTTCAAACAAGGTTCAAATGCCTCCTTAACCATGTTAATGCCAACATACACTCATTCATATGCAAACATGCATGGCAATTTCATCCTATATGAAGGCAACAATGATTATGAAACCTTTATCATTAATACACACCATCCCAACTCACACACTTTCATCACACCTTGTTTGCATTTCATAGAGCTTTTATAAACCCAAATCTTTACACAAAAGTTCAACCATTCAGTTACAAAGTCAAACCCTTTTAAAATCGGACTTCATATTCAAAATCAAAAGCGCCCTTGGATTCATTACCATTTCTCTATGATTAAATCATTTGAAAGCAAACAATCCCATACCACTCATTTTAGATTGCGCCCCCATTGATTTATTCTCATTTGCTTGTCAACTAACAATGAACGCATTCACAATCCAGCTCAGCAGATGTCAGCAACGCACTTACCTTTCTGTCCTGCTCTTCAACTCTGCATTTATCATCAATGTAGATCGGACCTGCTCATGGCATTTACAAATCGACTTCTTGTTGATAAAACTTAGCGCCACAATTTGATTATATCCGCATACTCAAGTTAACCATAAACTTTCTACGCTATCAATACATCGATTAATATGATTTCAGAACCAGATAATATTAACCTTGCGCTTTTAACATAAATCATCACTTCGTTTATTAGAATGTCAAACAACATCCATTCCATTTGTTTTACTTGCCAACGTAAAACATTTCCATTTCAGACTAAAATATCGCTTCTGCCATCGATTTAACTCTTCATTCGTTGCGCTGTCAAACACTGAGTATTACCCTTTCAAGCAGAATGGATACCCTTTCTATTGTATCGATTTCTATATCCAGTTCTAACATTCATACATCGACCATTAAATCTGCGCTTCAGCTCATTCAATACCAGTATTTACACAAAAGCAAGGTTCGAATTTCATGAATGTTGTAAATGCTGTCACTAGTTTATTTCAAACCTGCGTCCTTTCCCTTGCAAACAGAGATTTTAAACCTTCACCTGCGTCCTTTTTAACAGAGATTTTAAACCTTGCACCTGCGCCCAACATAACTCATAACAGGAATAAGATTCGATCCATAATTCTCATTCAACTATCCTCTTTCTGAATTGACTCTAAATATATAAAACTTGACAGTGTTATGTCAAATCGAATCTCCTTTTTTTATGCAATTCATTACAATCTCATGAACTAATTTCAATTCTCTTACCCAGGATATATAACCCAATCAAACTAGAAAGGCGAAAACACTTTCTTTACCACCGTAGCTACCAATTGAAGATCGAGCAATCGATTCAGTTTAATAAGATTCTGCAATGTTAAACTCCTTCCACAGGAACTAAAACTCAATTCCTTACAATTTTAATATTCCAGAACTTAAAAAGATCGAATTCCCTTTTATTCACACAAATTTAATTTTACACAACTCGATAATGAACATACAGAAAAAAACCAATTGCTGAATTAACACACCAAACACTTACAGTACAAATTTTCCTTCCTGGCCAAATATCCAATGTTCATGGCCCTTACTATTTGCCAGAGGCTTACAGCCTTGGCTGATCAATCTGCTCTCAATTCTCTCATTCTAATCTCAATGTATTTTCTCTCAAAAAGCCCTCCTATTTATACAATTTTAAAAAATCATTACATTAAATGCTCAATCCCTTAAAATCCTCAACAAACCCCTAAATCTCTCAACATCCCTAAAGGATAGGTTTTTATCCCTAGAATCCTTCAATTTATTAAATTTCCTCATATCCTTTTATTAATAAAAAGATATTTACATAAATCCTCACCTTCTCCTATTTAATTCAAATTAATTAATAAAATATTAAAAATCATCACACCCCATATTTACAAATTAATATTATCACACCCCATATTTACAAATGGAGAAAAAGGTCTTGATGCTCCTGCATCAAAAACTAATGAATAAATTTAAAACAAAAATCTAATTAAAATTACAATCTACGTTTGAAGATTAAAGCTAAGACTAAGCCCAAATAAAATCGAATCTAAAAGGAAAACTAACGTCTAAACGAACGCTGTCAAATAACATGAATCTGTATTTAAAAAAAATCCAACGCATATTCACGGGTTTTCATTTTTTGTTGTGCGTTCGTTGCTTTGTCGTATTGCAGGTTGGAGCTGGACAGCGGAGCAAATGAGAAGGTCGATGGCTCGATGAGACGGCAGGGTTTGAGTCAGGACGTCTACGCCAGAGCTGCTTGACAACGTGAATATTCGATGCTGGCTTGCGGATGAGACGAAGGAGGGTCCACTTGTAAATCAGTGAACAGAGAAGCTAGGGCAGTGTTTATGCAGATCGATTGAGATTGAGACAGTGAATGAGGGAGGACGTGAAGAAATGTTGATAATCTGCAGATGGATTGATAGTCAACGCAGAGAATGTGGGATGATTGGCGTAAATGAGGAATCAATGCAGATGGTAGGGGCAAAAATATGCAGTAAAAAACCCAGTACGTCCAGCAAATTGTTTCTGCAAAACTGAGATTTTTAGATGCTCCTTCAATCATATGATGCTCATATTTTATGCTCCTTTTAATCAAAACAATGTCCAGATTTGTCCACAGTGGGGATTCTGAGGCCAGATCTGGCCTTTGGAGGCTAGATCTGCCTTAGATTTAAATTTTTTTTCCGATTTGAACCTTTAACCTGCAACAATTAGTTAGATCTGAATATATACACACCAAGAAACAATTAAACCCTCACAGATTTGAAAATTTTACAAATATACAAACCAATTTACAGATTTTAAAACCCTCATGGTCAGATCTTAATTCATTTTAGCACAATTTTCAGGAATTTGAAATTTTTTTGGGAGAGGCACAAGCCTTTGAAACCCTGCAAAATCACAAATATCGTAAGATAGACCTGGAAATTTAACAAATAAAGAGCTTATCAGATTTATGTTTATTGGGAGTCGGCTGGTCCAACCGAAGACTTCCCCAGACGCCCAATCTTAAAAAAAAATTTCCCTGCACACTTAGATCTGAATCTTAGATCGATAGAGATTTAAGAAAACAACATGAGACCTTTGCAGAAAAAATTAGAATGTTATTTTATAAATCCAGAAAACTCCACAAGATATCTGTATGCAGATTAATCCATGAAGGCCATCAACCATAAAACACAAGAAACAAAGTAGCAGAGTTTAGAGACAATTCACCACATAGATCTGAGAAGGAACATCCAGATTTGTAACTCCAAAGTCTTTATGCTTTATTCCTCAAAAAGTTTACAAGAGCTTCTAAGAGCAAGTGCACGATCCTCAGATCGGATGACTCAAGAATGACAAAGACCTCTAAATTTATAGGACAAGATCTCTAACGGCTAGTTTGGATGATTCTCGTCAAAATAATCTCAAACTTCTAAAAGATTTAATTATCTTTTAATCCGGAGTGTTGAAATTAAAATTTTGGGGAAAAAACGAATTTATCATTTAATTCAACTCAAAAATATTATTTTTGAGTTAATTACCCCAAAATTTTGACCTTGACTTAACTACCAAGGCCCAAAGGTCCAATATTTCTTAAAATTCTCAATATTCCCTTGGCCTGGGGCTGTCAAAATCATTTTCCAAGGACCCACAAATTTTGCCTTTAAAGATTTAATCCTAATTTAGGACCCTAAATTAATTAAATTTCTGGTTTAAGATTTTATTAATTAATTGACCAAAAAATTTAATTAATTGATTAAGAGGGGATTATAATTATTTTTCCAACCCTCTTTTACATGAAATAATACATTTACATACATGAAGGGGGAATAACCATTCGTATAGACCCTCAAATAAATACCCAATTCTGCGACTCAAAATATGATCTAGTAGATCAAGAAGTTCAAACTACTTTTACAAGGACTCGATAAAAAACACTAGGACTCACTTAGCATGCTGATGACAAATTCCACCCTAGCTTTGGGGTGAGGCTGAAGGGAAAAACTCTGCCGATCACTTTCGTGAATCAGTGAGACAAAAAACCTCCTAGGATGGATGTCATCAACAACATACTAGGCTTACCTAGGTTGTTACATACATTGATGGTCTTACTTAGATCATTTACATCATAAAATGCAGAATGGGTTTACATCATATAAAAACTGTCGATCGGCGATGAAATCTGGATGACACGAGCCTCGAACATGATAAGTCCCATTTGAAAAAATGGGGGTGTACTGCTATGGGGTCGTTGACAAAATGTGGTCAACAAGGTGGATGGGGCATCGAAGATTTAGAAAGATTTAACAAGTCTCTGTTGGTAAAGAATCTTTGGAGGGCCTTATGTGGAGTAGGTACTTGGTAACAAATTAGTAAAGTCAAATACCTCAAAAACAGGGAGCTGGTTAGTTGGATCAGAAAGGGGGCCTCGAAGAAAAAGGTGGCTTCTCTATCTCGGAGGAGCATGATGAAGATAAAACCCTGGCTTCTTGGCAATACGAGTTGGGAGGTAGGCATAGGGTCGAGGGTGGAGATTGGACTGACTGCACTTAAAGGTCTGGCTGGAAAACATTCTTTGTCTCTTCCATTGATTTTTCATTTACATGATCAAGGCCATATCTTTCTAAATGATATTTACGTGGATCGAGGTACTAGTTTGGTTTCAAACTCTTGGCTGGAGACTAAGGAAATTGGCCTGTCGGGTCCATTAACAGAAGAATGGAAAGAATATATCCTACAACTAAATATGGCAGGTATCTCTCTATCGACAAAGGAGGATTTGTTGACATGGAACGACGATTATGTTAAAGGGAAAATTTCGGTTAAGGATGTATACTCAATCATAACTCCGGGTCGTGATGCAGTTCAGTCTTCCATATGATTCCAAAGGACTTGGAAATGGGACATCCTTCAGAAGTTGAAGTGTTTTATCTGGTTGGTGGTCCACCTTAAGATCCTTACATGGGAAAATTTGCATAAAAAAGGATTTCAAGGTCATGGTAGATGCGAACTATGTTGTGCACACTGCAAATACAAAAGCCGTGGATCACCTTTTTTTGTTGTTTCCATTCACGGCCTCTGTTTGGAACAGAGTTCTTCAAGTGCTTAATATAAGAGCCTCCTGGGGTCTGTCATCCATTGGTGAATGCCTTTCTCAATGGTTTTTGGAGTATAAGGAATTCAAAGCCTTTCCTTTCTATGTCATTTGGGGCATTTGGAGAGCTAGAAATGCTCGGATATTTGATCATTCTGTGCCAGATGTGAGGTGTTCATGTATAAAGGTTTCGGCATACTGTATGGAGATAGGCCCGTCGATGGAGAAGGTTCCAAAAATAAGCTGTTGTTTAAAGGAAATCTGGGATAAATACAAAATAGGTTTTTTTGATTGGGCCTCTTCTTTTGAGGTATGTGGTTGTAGAATGTATATTGTATTGATGCCTGGTGATTTCCATCACTTTAGTTGGTACAGTGGCAAAGGTACAAACACTAGAGCAGAGCTTCTTGCTCTGTGGGGGGTTCTTTTTTGTGGGATGTGGCTGGCCATAGATGAGATCAATGTCTATGGAGACACTAAGGTGATTATTGAATGGGTTAATCTAAGAAATTCCTTTGAGTCTTCAACGCTCTTGAACTGGATGAACATGGTAAGGATGCTGATAAAGGATTTTAAAACGATCTCCTTTAATCACATCTACAAGGAATAAAATCAGGTGGCTGAGTATTTGTTCAAAGACAGGTGCAGCAATGAGCTGGGTATGATCAAGTTCTGTCTTCAAAAATGGATCTTTTATGCGTTCTGGGACAATCAGAATTTGAAGGATTGGTATAGATAACTTCTCTTTTGTAGCTATCTAGTGCTTAGAATTTGTATTAACTGATATATTTTTTTGTTGTCATATGAGGACCATTGAAGAATGTTTATATGCGCTGAAAATTCTCGAAGTATTATATAGAGAGAGAAAGAGAAAAGAAAGCAGAGATAGATAATAGATCCTATGATGGAAATGACAGAAGTGATGAGGAAGATTTTTTGTGTTTTGGTGAATCGGAGGAAAAATCCATGAATATGTAACTTCCTTTTTTTAATGAAAGAAAATATTTTTTTTTCTTTTTGAAAAAATAATGTATTTCAGAAGCTAATTCTCACCCTTAAAATGCAAAAGTTAATTTTTGTGATTATCTTAAATATGAAGCATATTATTTGAGTGATGATAATCCTTTGAATATCAATGTGTTTTGGTTAAAGAATAACCCTTATTGCTTTTGAAAAGTTATCTTTACACAGGTTGTTGTCCATTGTTCTATCTTAACTCTTCATCCCTGGTGAAAGTAGAAGGATTAAAGAAAAAAGGAAATAACAATAGGGGTATCCATTTGGAAAAGAGAGATGTTTTTGATTATTGGCTGACATGTATTTCAGAAGCTAATTCGCATACTTCAAAATCCAAAGGATTAATCGCAGTGAATATCTTGAATATAAACCATATTATTTAAGTGATAATCATCCTTTGAATATCATAGGGTTTTGGAAATATTTTAAGAAGGATATCCATGGAAAAAGAAAATTTTGATTATTTTCTGGCATTTATTTCTGAAGCTACTTGTCACACTTCAATCCATGGGTTCAGTGCTGTGAATATCTTGAATAGAAACCATGTTATATGAGTGATAATTGTCCTTTGAGTATCATTGGGCTTTGCTTATTCGCTGTTATGTATTTCAGAAGCTAATTCTTGTACTTCAAAATTCGAAGGGTTAAGTGCCATGGGTATCTTGAATATAAACCATATTTTTGAGCTCACGTTGAAAATAAGATAGTATTGTAAAGACGGGGCTTATCTCAGTTGGCAATTGTTAATTAGTGTGTTACATGTGCTCAGATGTTGGTGCTGGTAGGGGCTCAAGTATAACAAGGGATAATAAAGTCTTTCAGAACACTAACATAGGCTCCAATTCTGCATTGCCTCCATCCATGACACTGCAAAACGAGAAGTCTGTTGCATTTGCTTCTGAAGGAAGGTAGAGATTTCTCATCTTAGTATGGCTAGTGTAGAAGATATAGTTTTAAAAATCCTGTTATATAGTGATGCGTGTTTAGAACTTTTGTTAGATGCATTTTCTTGATATCTTGTCTAGATATATGTGGTTTATGTTACCTAATAAGTACTGTGCCTTATTTAAGTATTTTTTCCACAAACAGAACAATAATGATGCTATGAGAAAAGAAGGCCAAAGGTGGCCATTATGGTATTTGAAGCCTGTATGAGTTAGATATAATGGTCATTAGATGCACGTTAGATGTGCTTTTGTCATTTGATAAAGTCATAATTAATTGCTTAGGTAGAGTCCATTAAATAAAGTTATGCAATGTAATATTCCGTTTCGGGGATATCTCTAAAACACGACAAACTCGAACCAGAGATGGACTGGGAGGGCATTTACCGGATATTCCGCCTCTGAGAGAGGATGAGATCCAGAGGCTACCTGGCCCTTTCCAGACTCTGTCTAAGAGCGAAAGATAAACACACCAAGTGGTATAGACTAGAATGCTCAGAAATATAAATAAATAACAGTGCAACAGACATATAATAACAGAGAAAGAAATTACGGCAACTCATCCAGAAAACATAGAGAGGAAATGCTGAGCCATTTTATTAATCTGAGAAATATAATGAAGTACAATAGATGATCAGAATGATGGCACCTTGCTCAAGGCAAGTGACGAAACACTCTCAGAAAATACAGGAAATGGCTGCTCTATGAACTGCGTCCCAGCTGCTGGAAAACTGCCGTGTAGTTGCTACTGCTGAAATGGACTGAAGACTAGGGGCTGATCCCCTTGCCGGAATGAGCTGAAAATCTGCAAACCTCCTCTACTCACCAACCCGGACAAAACCCATAAACCATATCAGAAATGGCCAACCCCCGAAAATCACCAGAAAATGCCTCCTCAGGGAATTACGCTGGCCTCCAAGGCTCTGCGCAGAGGCTAAATGGAAATAGCTGAAACACCGCCTCAAACTCCGCCAAAATCCTCTTGTGGGCAAAGGCTGACCCTCTGCTCAAAATCTCGGCTGAATCTCCTGCGGAAACCCCAATCCGAAGCACCTCCAAAAGGGACTGCGTCCTCTCTCCCAGTGACTGCGCAGTCTCTATAAGCTCCAGCTCTGCAACAAACCCAAACAACAAAACTACTCACAAAATACTGAAGAACTAACCTTACCCGAGCAGGCACTCGAAGTCCCCCGGGGCTAAGGGCGAGATCTCCGACCGGAGATACTCAATGCACTAAACAGTGCTGCAGACAGGCTAAACAGCTAGCGTGCTCAAGAAGACAAACGTCTAGCTCAAAATCATCAACTCTAGAATGAATCAAATGAGGAGGCTTCTCCATCTTTTATAACGTTGGTTTCCCTCCAAAACCCCAACGTAGCTTCTCTCCCCTCCACGTGCTCATCCTCATCTGCGTAGAAGCTTCTAGAGTGTACGTGGGTCCCCTCCTCTACATGGTGTTTGGCCCCCCTTGGCTCCCCTTAAGTCATAATGTTGTGCTACTAGGAGGATGTTTTATTTCACTTAAGTGAGTTAGACCCTCTCTACTCACTTTTTATTTATTTACAAACTTTAGACGACAAAACTATACAAAATCGAATATTCCAATTAGCTGTCGCTAATTAGGAATATTACATGCAATCTATTGGAGTCAGGCCTGCCTGCCTGCAGGGTCATCTTAGATAAGATGAGATAAGATAATTTTACTAATTCCTGACAAATAACCACAAAAGTAGGACAATGGGACTGGAGTACAACCAATATGAAAACATTGTGGGAGTGCCAGTGTAACTCTTAGAAAATGCCAAAAATAATACAAGGAAGCATATATGTATATATAAACTTGTGACAAAGGTTCGGTGATATACGATATTAAGTTGTTGGAAATACTGAGAGGGGGGGGGGGGGGGTGAATCCGTATTTCTTTTCAACTGTTATTTTTACTAGTTAAGATCACTTATAATTAGAGCACAAAATGAATAATATAGAATAAATGATTTTATTAATCAGGAATGATGAGGACTTCAATCCTCTTCTTTACAATAAATCGAGTATAATAATAATTAGGGCTCCAACCCTAGATGAAGACACCAATCTCCAATCCACCAGGCTCCAACCTGTACTTTGCCAAGTACCGACTTGGACTTCATGAGGCTCCAACCTCTAGGGCTCCAACCCTATCTTCCCAAGGCTCCAACCTTGTCTTTATGAGGCTCCAACCCTCTCACTGATTCAAGCTCTAACTTGGTCTTCTTGAGGACTCCTATCCTCAAGGGCTCCAACCCACAACTTCAATTTTTCAATATGGATTCAATAGTTCTTCAAGGCTCCGAATATCTTTTGCAACCAACCCTGACAAAATCTTCACTTTCAACAATTCCCTCAATCGATCTTCAAGGCACTTAGCTCGTCAATGACAACTTTGTCTTCTCAGAACGTATCTCCACAACTCTTCATGTTACCTAAACAAACTTCTTCAAGGTCACATCATGAGGGCCTTCAACAATGCATCATGATCTCCATAAAGTGTCTCAAGGACGCTTCCACAAGCCTTTTCAAGAAATACTTAATACTGTTGCTCCAATGCTCCAACTAATGATGCTTCATCAACAAGTTTGAAATGCTCAAGATAGTCTCCAATATGCTCCAAAGAAACCTTCAAAGTCAGCGCCAAGGGCAAGGATGTATGCTCTAAGACTACTCTAGAAGAGTCTTCACAAACAAGTCTTCGAGGTCACTTCACAAGTGATCGAAGTGTCTTCAAAAGCTGCTTCAAAAATCCACTTATGGGCCAATGAGCTATAGTCCTTTCCAAGGGTCTGCTCTTTAAACAAGTCTACTCCTATGATGCCTCATCAACAACCTCTCTACATATGTATATTCCAATGCTACTTCTTCTTCTAACTGTCCTCCAAATGATGCGTAATGGATTGCCTTTTAAGAGGTGCCCAAGCTGTCAACCAAATGTCGCAATACCAAGTTTCCAAGGTGACTGTCCATACTTGTCACATATGTGCTCATGATATGTTGGTTGCACTGGCTTTATGATTACACTTAACATTAGCATTATTACATGCATGTTAGGGTAGGATGCATTGCATGCTGATTTTAGCATTAGAACTAGTGTTGTATGATATTTCTCATGATAGATTAGCTGCATTTTACTTTTATGAGTTGATTTCATGGGCCTAATCCAAGCATGTGTGATCATGAGACGCTGTGAAAGCATGCTGCCCTGTGTTTTTCATCTATTATATGTGCAGGTAACAGGTCTAATGTAACCAAGAGATTGCTGGAGTTCTTGTGACCTCCCATTTGAATAGCTTCGTCCACTTCCTCGAGAGATCACGCCCCAGTTGGAGTCAGATGTTACCCACCATTTTGTGGGTGATATCCCTAGGAGAAATTTTTTCTCCAAGATGGTCCTCAACCGACAGCAAACAACCCCTTGCAGCCAAGAACTAGCTCGTTGTGCCACTTCACTGCCACCTGAGCTAGCCATGTTGTCCCTTACCCATCTGTCATGATCATATGTTTGAAGGTGGGCCTCCCGAATGTAAAGGTATGCCTTGTCATTTGGAAATTGAGTATTGTAGTTTGCTTATCATGAACACTTTTGGGCAAGGATAAATGGGGGGATTTGGTGAAAAGAATGGGCTCGGTTTGTGCTCTTGTCCCCTAAACCCCTTTTGGATATTAACCTTGGATTCTAGTCCTGTGGGATCTCTTTTACAAACCGTTTGGATTTAGGGATGGTATTTCATGGGAAACCTTGATTTTGGTTGTGGGGTCCTGCTCCCTCATCTACATATATTGCCCCCTTTCCACTCATTATAACAACATTCATCATTTCTCCCACCTGGGTCCACATTCCTCGATTGGGTCCACATAGGGCTAGCTCTCCCCTTCCCCTTTCCCACACTTTGGGTCGGGCTTGGAATGATGCCACAGAGGTTGATGTAGCTAATTGGACACATTCAAATGGGAAAATGTACCACAAAATGCAAAAAATGGCTGATACGAACACATTTAGCATGTGGGCAAAAGCCCATGCATGAGCTCTACCACATCATCATGGCCATCACCCTGGTTCTTACAAACTCAATGAGCCACCTTTATCATATAGGAACCCATGATTGTCCCAATCCCTGGTGGGCAATGAACCGCCCTACCTTAAAGGGGGGAATCCATTGCTATATCTCACACATCATGCTCTTACCCCTTAAACCTTGAGCAGTTAATTAAAGAAAAATCATAAAAGGAAAAAGGTATATAAAGAAGGGTGGAAAAATCAAGGCCGGGCACCTCATGTATCACGATTGCTCCCTCCTATACATTATATACCGAAGTGTGGGCTTCCCTTTTACTAGCTACACTTGTACCTCGGCATGTGGCCCAGGGCTGCCCCTTTTCATTCCTTACTCCATTCATCACTCTACCACATGCCACCACCTTTTGAAGGATATAGCTTGGACATATTATCCCCTTTAGAAGTAGAAACCACTTAATAAGATACTTAGTTAACCCCATTTGGAGCTTGGAGACATTAGCACATGCCAAAGCCCATAATGGAAGGGCATGCCATTATGAATTCCCCACTTGCTGTCCATGGTTTGTAATCTCTTTTACTTGATTTCCTTGATGACTTGTTGTACTGGAAGGCTCGGGGACGCACTGGATCTTATGCAAGATTGCAGGTGGTCTCCATCTTGGGTTTGGTCTCCCTATACGGGGTCCTAACCCTCCATATGGCTACATTGGCACCTGTAGGGTGTGTGTTGAGATGCATGGGCCTCCACAGCAGTAGACAACACTCCATGGATCCCCAAAGATGTTCAGAGATTGCTCGAGATTCACCTATTGGACGAGGAAGATGCACCTGGTTCACCTTTGCCCAATCAACGCTATACTTGTTCCATGCACTTGGCATATGACCAAGAGATTGCTAGACTTCTTGTGACCTCCCGTTTAAATAGTTTCGTCCACTTCCTCTAGTGATCATGTCCCCGTTGGGGCCAGATGTTACCCACAATTTTGTGGGTGATATCTTTAGGAGAATTTTTTTCTCCAAGATGGTCCTCAACCGACAGCCAGCAGCCCCTTGCAGCCACCAACTACCTCATTGTGCCATTTCACCGCCACTTGAGCTAGACATGTGGTCCGTCACCCATCTGTCATGATCGTATGTTTGAAGGTGGGCCTCTTGAACCTAAAGGTATGCCTTGTCATTTGATAATTGAGTATTGTAGTTGTCTTATCATGGACATTTTTGGGTAGGGATTAATGGGGGTTTCAACGAAAAGAAGGGGCTAGGTATTTGCTCTTGTCCCCTAAACCCCTTTTGGATATTAACCTTGGATTTTAGTCTCGTGGGATCTCTTTTACTGACTGTTTGGCTTTAGGGATTGTATTTCATGGGAAACCCTGATTTTGGTTGCGTGGTCCCACTCTCTCATCCACATATATTGCCCCCTTTCCACTCATTATAACCCCACTCATCATTTATCTCACCTGGGTCCATATTTCTTCCACTAGGTCCACATAGGGCTAGCTCTCTCCCCTTTCCCTTGCCCACACGTTGGTTCGGGCTTGGAATGATGCCTTGGAGGTTGATGCAGCTAAAAAGAAAAGTAAAAGCATAATTGACCACATTCAACAGGAAAATGTACCGGAAACCAGAAAATGCAAAAGATGGCTGGGACAAACACATTTAGCATGTGGGCAAAAGCCCATGCATGAGCTCTACCCCATCATCATGGCCATCACCCAGGTTCCTACAGGCTCTATGAGCCTCCTTTATCATATATGAACCCGTGATTGTCCCAAACCCTGGTGGGCAATGAACCACCCTATCTTAAAAGGGGGTATCCACTGCTATATCTCACACATCATACTTTTACCCCTTGAGGCCTGAGCAGTTAATTGAAGAAAATTCGTAGAAGGCAAAAGACATATAAAGAAGGGTGGAAAAATCAAGGCTGGGGCACCTCATGTACCATGATTGCCCCCTCCTATACATTATATATCGAAGTGTGGGCTTCCCTTTTACTAGCTACCCTTGTACCCCATCATACGGCCCAGGGCTCCCCTTTTTCATTCCCTACTCTATTCATCCCTCTACCACATGCCACCACCTTTTGAAGGATCTACCTTAGACATATTATCCCCTTTAGAAGTAGAAACCACTTAATAGGATACTTGGTTAACCCCTTTTGGAGCTTGGAGACATTAGCACATGCCAAAGCCCATTTTGGTAGGGCATGCCATTATGAAGTCCCCACCTGTTGGCCATGGTTTGTAAGCTCTTTTACTCGATTTCCTTGATGACTTGTTGTACTGGAAGGCTAGGGGACACTTTGGATCTTAAGCAAGATTGCAGGTGGTCTCCATCTTGGGTTTGGTCTCCCTATAAGGGGTCCTAACCCTCCAGAGGGCTACATTGGCACCTGTAGGGTGTGTGTTAAGAGCCATGGGCCTCCATAACAGTAGACAACACTCCATGGATCCCCAGATTTGTTCAGAGATTGCTCGAGATACACTTATTGGACGAGGAAGACGCATCTGGTTCACCTTTTCCCAACCAACCCCACGGGCCACAGTTGTACCATGCACTTGGTAGATGACCAAGAGATTGCTGGAGTTCTCGTGACCTCTCGTTTGAGTAGCTTCGTCCACTTCCTCGAGAGATCACGTCCTAGTTGGAGCCATATGTTACCCATCATTTTTTGGGTGATATCCATAGGAGAATTTTTTTCTCCAGGATGGTCCTCTACCGGTAGCAAACAACCCCTTGCAGCCACCAACTAGCTCATTGTGCCACTTCACTGCCACTTGAGCTAGCCATGTGGGCCTCTCAAACCTAAAGATATGACTTGTCATTTGGCAATTGAGTATTGTAGTTTGCTTATTATGGACACTTTTCGGCATGGATTAATGGGGGGATTTGACGAAAAGAATCGGCTAGGTTTGTGCTCTTTTAGCCTAAACCCCTTTTGTATATTAACCTTGGATTCTAGTCCCGTGAGATCTCTTGTACTGACCGTTTGGCTTTAGGGATGGTATTTCATGGGAAACCCTTTTGTGGTCCTATTCCCTCATCCACATATTTTGCCCCCTTTCCACTCATTATAACCCCATTCATTATTTCTCCCACCTAGGTCCACATTCCTCCACTTGGTCCACATAGGACTAGCTCTCCCCTTCCCCTTGCCCACACGTTGGGTCAGGCCTGGAATGATGCCCAGAGGTTGATGCAACTAAAAATAAAAGTAAAAACATAATTGGCCACATTCAACGGGAAAACGTACCGCAAAATGCAAAAGATGGCTAGGAAAAACACATTTAGCATGTGGGAAAAATCCCATGCATGAGCTCTACCCCATCATCATGGCCATCACCTTGGTTCCTACAAGCTCTATGAGCCTCCTTCATCATATAGGAACCCATGATTGTCCCAAGCCTTGGTGGGCAATGAACCGCCCTACCTTAAAGGGGGGTACCCACTACTATATCTCACACATCATGCTCTTACCCCTTGAGCCTTGAGGAGTTAATTAAAGAAAAATTGTAAAAGGAAAAAGGCATATAAAGAAGGGTTGAAAAATAAAGGGCGGGGCACCTCATGTACCACGATTGCTCCCTCCTATACATTATTACCGAAGTATGGGCTTCCCTTTTACTAGCTACTCTTGTACCGCAACATGTGGCCCAGGGCTGCCCCTTTTCATTCCCTACTCCATTCATCCTTCTACCACATGCCACAACCTTTTGAAGGATGTACCTTGGAAATATTATCCCCTTTAGAAGTAGAAACCACTTAATAGGATACTTGGTTAACCCCATTTGGAGCTTGGAGACATTAGCACATACCAAAGCCCATTATGGAAGGGCATGCCATTATGAAGTCCCTACCTGTTGTCCATGGTTTGTAAGCTCTTTTACTCGATTTCCTTGATGACTTGTTGTAATGGAAGGCTAGGGGATGCATTGGATCTTCAACAAGATTGCAGGGTGTTTCCATCTTGGGTTTGGTCACCCTATAAGGGGTCCTAACCCTCTAAAGGGCTACATTGGCATCTGTAGGGTGTGTGTTGAGAGCCATGGGCCTCCACAGTAGTAGACAACACTCCATGGATTCCAAGAGATGTTCAGAGATTACTCGAGATTCACTTATTGGACGAGGAAGACGCATCTGGTTCACCTTTGCCCAACCAACCCCACAGTTGTACCATGCACTTGGTAGATGACCAAGAGATTACTGGAGTTCTTGTGACCTTTCGTTTGAGTAGCTTCGTCCACTTCCTCGAGAGATCACGCCCCAGTTGGAGCTAGATGTTACCCACCATTTTTTGGGTGATATGCCTTGGAGAAATTTTTTCTCCAAGATGGTCCTCAGCTGACAACCAACAACCCCTTGCAGCCACCAACTAGCTCGTTGTGCCACTTGACCGCCACCTGAGCTAGCCATGTGGTCCCTCACCTATCTATCATGATCGTATGTTTGAAGGTGGGCCTCTCGAAGCCAAAGGTATGCCTTTTCATTTGGCAATTGAGTATTGTAGTTTGCTTATCATGGACACTTTTGGGCATGGATTAATGGGGGGATTTGACGAAAGGAGTGGGCAAGGTCTGTGCTCTTGTCCCCTAAATCCCTTTTGGATATTAACCTTGGATTCTAGCCCCGTGGGATCTCCTGTATTGACTGTTTGGCTTTAGGGTTGGTAGTTCATTGGAAACCCTTGTGTGGTCCCGCCCCCTCATCCACATATATTGCCCCCTTTCCATTCATTATAACCCTATTCATCATTTCTTCCACCTGGGTCCACATTGGGTCCACATAGGGCTAGCTCTCCCCTTCCCCTTGCCCACACCTTTGGTCGGGCCTGGAATGATGCCCCTGAGGTTAATGCAGATAAAAGAAAAGTAAAAGCATAATTGGCCACATTCAACGGGAATATGTACCACAAAATGCAAAAATGGCTAGGACAAACACATTTAGCACATGGGAAAAAGGCCATGCATGAGCTCTACCCCACCATCATGGCCATCACCTTGGTTCCTACAGGCTTTATGAGCCTCCTTCATCATATAGGAACCCATGATTATCTCAACCCCTGGTGGGCAATGAACCGCCCTACTTTAAAGGGGGGTATCCACTGCTATATCTCACACATCATGCTCTTACCCCTTGAGCCTCGAGAAGTTAATTCAAGAAAAATCATAAAAGAAAAAATGCATATAAAGAATGGTGGAAAAATCAAGGTCGGGGCACCTCATGTACCACGATTGCTCCCTCTTATACATTCTATAACGAAGTGCTAGCTTCCCTTTTACTAGCTACGCTTGTACCCTAGCATGTGGCCCAGGGTTACCCCTTTTTGTTCCCTACTCCATTCATCCCTCTACCACATGCCACCACCTTTTGAAGGATGTACCTTTGACATATTATCTCCTTTAGAGGTAGAAGCCAATTAATAGGATACTTGGTTAACCCCATTTGGAGCTTGGAGACATTAGCACATGCCAAAGCCCATGAGGTCACTTGTGTGCCCTCACAGCTATTGGGAGGACCACATGTTTATTATGTTTAGAACAAGGAGCCAACCCCTTTGCCATTACTTTTGGAAGTGCAACTCATCATTTTGGCACTTATGGACTTCATCAGGCCTCTTAGAGAGCCCAACAACATGCATGATAGATTATTTGACCTCTTGGGAGGCTTATTATTTTATTTATGTGCTAGTTTGGTGGTCTTGTCACCAATAGATAGTTATTTGCACATTATTTTAGTTGATGGGCTAATGTAGGCTTAAATTAGGTAATTCAAACTCCTAATGAGTGTATAAATAGGAGAGACATGAATTCATTTGTATCATCACTTGGAATTGGATCATTCTCTCCCTTGAGAATTTCACATTTATTTCTTGGAGGACAAATTGGAGCATGGATGAATTTTGATGTTTGGATTGGATTTTCTTATATTGGAGCTTTTTTATTGGCAAATGTATTGATGGTTGGATATATTCTCTTACATGTAATTACAACTTTGATTCTATTTTCTTTTACTTTGTCACATACATTGATCATGGGATTTTCGCTATTTTAGTGCTAATTGCTGAATGCATTTATTGCTTCATTGTGGAATTATGTTTCTATATAGCATATCTCTATGTATGGGCCATGTTTGTTGAACGAATTTTCCTAGAGATCGAAGTTATCTTGATAAGCCATCTTCATCTGTAAGCGAAGTATAATTGCTTTAAGGTCACTTTCTTTTTCTACCCTAGCATTGGACAAAGTTGCCCTTAGAGCCTCCTTGAGCAAGAAACGAGATCCTTCTTCATAATTCTTCCTCACTTCATATCCCCAAGAGGAATTAGGCACTGGTCCACCATAAGGTGATCACCTTAAACCTTTTTCTTTACCTTTTCCCCTTATTTTCTAGGTCTAGCCATGCTAGGCCACCTATGGCATCACTTTCCTGACAAAGTAGCCACAGAAAAAGTTCGATCTCCTAGCCTCTACTACACTGGTGTGTCCTCAAGGTCTCCTCCAAATTTGAAGAAATTTTGACAATGGGATTGTGAGATATCACAAGCGCTAGCTCTGAGATCAAGCTTTGCGCTCGTGTTCCCCAGGCTAGTACCTCATAGGATCAATTTGACACCTTTAAGTGGAAATTCTTGTTTTGATCCTTTCCCCTTCCTTGTTTAGGTTAAGATCATCAGTTGCTAAACTCCCTCCGCTTGACCTTACTTGGTTCCACTTGGTCCCGTGTGGTCCCATATCTTATCAAAGTCAACTCTTCAAAAACCACTTGAGAAACCAAGTTCCACAAGGATTTTACGGTTTATGAAGCTCCTTCAATTCACATTCCCCAAGCCAAGCCCCAAAATACCTATTCCCCTATCCTAGAGAACCTTGCATCTTGATTAAAAAGCAAACAAGTCCCACTCTTGAGTCTCTCCTAGGAAAGTGTCATTGAGATCACTTCACATCTGTCTTAGTTGATCTATCCTTCATAAGCGATTCTCTATAGCTTCATTGTTGCTCTTAACCTAGCAAGTGCCCCTCTAGGACCCCCTGCTAGCTTGAGCGGTAACAAGTCCGAAAAAAGAAAAAATTGTAAAAATCGACAAAATTAAAAAAATACAAAAAATCATATATATATAATATTTTATTTATTTATTTATTTTTATTTTTTATTTTTTTTCGCGGCCTGGCGATTTTTTCTGATCAGATCGCGATTTTCTCAAAACAAAAAAATTGCCAATTTAATCGGCCGAAATCTTTCCGCGAAAAAAATCTCAGAACCCTGTTTTGTATGTACATTGTTGTGCTACATGCCTCTGCCCATAGAAACTTGGGCATATCTCGATCATACAACATAGCTTTTGCTGCGCCAACAATCATCTTGTTCTTCCGCTTTGACATTCCATTCTGTTGTGGATTGTATGGAGTTGTCCACTTTCCCCTGATGCCCTCCTTCGCACACAACCCCGTGAAGTCCTTGTCTGTACACTCACTTCCATTGTCTGTAAGAAGCACCTTGATCCTTTTCCCTATCATGTTCTCCACAAAAGCCTTGAACCCTTGGAAGCGACTGAAGACTTCATCCTTTGTCTTCAAAAAGTAGATCCAGGGTTTCCCGGAGAAGTCATCTACGAAGGTTATGAAATACTCGTACCCTCTGAGAGATTTGGTGGACATTGGGCCCCAAATATCTGAATGTACAAGCGACAACACACCATCTGCTCTATTGTGACTTCTTGGGAATGCTACGTCAGCAAACTTCTGAAGTACACATCCCCTGCACACATCATCATGTTTTGCGCTTAATTTTGGAACCCCAGTGCGCATCTTAAGTGCTCCATGGTGTAAATGTCCCATTCTCCCATGCCACAATTCTCCCAAGTCTCAAGCTCTACTACTGCTGCTGCTAATTAATGCCTTTGGAGAATCAAGTTGCAGCCTGTAAAGCTTGTTGCTTCGAACCCCAATCTGCTTCACCTTCTTCTAACTCGGGTGTTAAACGAACACCTTCTTCCCTACGAAGTAGACACCGTATCCCTTATCCTGTAGTGCAAAAACTGAAATCAGGTTCATGCCCAAACCTGGCACATGCAACATATCTATAACACTAGTGTTCTTGCCTGACCCCCTTCTAATACTGATGGTACCTCTCTCGACTGGAGTACACTTCGTTTTGTTTCCCATCTGACTCTGGAAGTCCATCTCCTCCTCCTTGTAGTTGGAGAAATAGTCTCTAACCCTCGTCATATGTGCTAACACTCCATTGTTTATGTACCAGACACCTGTGGATGTGGAGCTAGAGAGACAAGCTATGAGACCGAATTCTTCTTTCAACCTAGAAGACAAATCCAAATTATCCCGATCTCTGAATCCTTCTATGGCCATCTCTGGAAAATTTGCGTAACTCAAATACACTGGAGAACTTGATAAACTGGGTTATAAAACCTTGTGTGCTTTCTCTTTTGTGCCCTGCACTGATTTACTCTTGCAAAATCTTTTTGTGGCAAACCCTTTGTGCTGGATTTGCTTTAATACCATGTGAAATTTCCACGAATGCAGTAACTGGATATTTATCTTCTAATTTATGTAGTTTATTTGTCTTTAGAGATATCACGACCAATAATGATAAATTCACTGCTACAATTCTTCACAAAATCAAATACTAAAACTGATAAAATAATGCACACACATAAAATTGGACACCAATATATTTGGACAAAATGTACCTGGAAAAATCCCAATGTGGGGAAAACTAGTGCAATAGATGATGGTTTTAGTATTATTAATCCTCAAGAATTTGAGTGTACAATGATATGCTTGCCTAATGATGAAAAAGCTTTGATAAATAACAAACTCCCCTAGAAAAATAGTCTGAAGACACAAAGTCTCCTCTGCAAATCGATCTGGCCTCTCCCAAGCAACTCACACTCCTCTTGGCTATTCGCACTGCCTGCCAGAAATGCACACTGCAATGTTGGGAAAATTCGCAACCTCTGGAGTCATTTCCTGCAAGTCGATATGCCTCTAAGAACTACCCTGACCCACTCGCTTTGTCTTTGGGTGATAGATCGAACACTGACAAACTGAAATGAGCTCCTCTCGGCAACTTGCACTAGCTAACTGGCTAACTCGCACTGCGATTTCGAGCTCCTCTTGTATATAAAATCAATCTCCTTTCTTGTCACTGAGACACTGGAAAAACTATGGAAATCCTCTTCAGAATTCTCCTCACAAATGTCTCTTGAACCCTTTCTCCTAGTTTCTCCCTTTCCTTAAATTATGCCCTTGTTGAATCACTACAACTGGGTATGTTTAATTGCTCAAGTGTTGTTGTGTGTCTCTCCAAATCCCATTGACTTGCTCTTATAATCTCTCTTGTTGATAAACCAATGCCCCTGATCTAATCACAATCGATGGCTAAGATCATATCGACTCTATCAAATTACTTTTCCAGAAGTCTCTAGAGCAAAATCGCTTTTCCTCATGTAATTTGATTTAATTAACCAGTTTTTCTAAGTTAGACTTAGGGAAATATCTAATAATTGGTCAGTCTAATTGAGGTGTTTCTAAGGCGTTTCTTGCGAAACCTTTCTTGGGTTATAGAGATCTTGTGTTCCTTAGCTTCATAGACACCATAGAAACTAGAACACCTGTCCGTTGCTACCAAAAACTGAAACTCGCACCTCTTGCTGCTGCTCACATTAGTGACCAGAAATGCACACCATTGGATTTGGGAAATTCGATCAAGCTCTGAAAATTTGTTCTGACAACCACACTACCTCCTGCTACTCACTGAAGCCACTCGCACCTCCTTCGGTAGCTAATCTCGTCGTTGGAACTCGAACTACAGCCTATGTAACTTGCACTAGGTAAACTGGGAGTGTGCACTAGCTAATTCACACCTGGTTTGACGTCTCTATAGATAAATTCGGCCTCCCTTCATGTCACTAGAATGTTGAAAACTTTGTGGAAAATTTCTCTGGAAATTCTCTTCCCATTCTCTCTGCTGAAACCTTGTTGCTGGTGTCTCCCTCTGCAACCTTTCTCTCACTGCAAATTGCACCACTGAGTATTTGTTGTTTTTTCTCCAAGACCCCATCGACTTGCTCTTATAATCTCTTGTTGAGGAAGCAACAAACACAATCTAATCACAATCAATGGCTAAGATCATCTTGACACCATCAAGTGACTTTTCCGGAAGCCTCTAGAGAAAAATCAATTTTTTCTGAATTAATTTGATTTAATTAACCAATTTTCTTAAGTTAGACTTAAGAAAATAATTAATAATTGGCTAATTAATCTAACTGAGGTGTTTCTTGCGAAACCTTCTCTGGGTATTGGAGAAAAATGTGTTCCTTAGTCTCATAAACACCATAGAGACTAGAAAACCTTTGTGCTGCTACCAAAAAGTAACACTCCCTCTTAGCGAGAAAGGTGTTCTCCACTTCTCCCATCTTATCCCTGAAGTAGACTAACTTTGCCTTACCTGAGGCCTTCATGAGAATATCCACTACCTGCTGATCTGTGGGAACATGCTATAGCCAAACTGATCCATGTTGTACACAATGTTTGATGAAGTGGTATGTTGATATCTTTCGACCTTTCATGAAACAATGGATTCTTAGAGACCCTGATGCAACTTTGATTATCACAATAGATACTGGTTGAATCCATTCGTTGACCAAACAAACCCATTAGCAACTTCCGAAGCTAAATAGCTTTGCATGTGGCCATGCTAGTTGCCATGTATTCTGCTTCTGTAGAACTCAGTGCCACAGACTTCTGCTGCCTACTGCACCAAGAGACAACCCCTGATCCAACATTGAAGCAACACCTTGAGGTGCCTTTCTGATCCATTGAATTGCCTGCCCAGTCCGCATCTGTATATCCACACAAATTGACACCATTACGTCGAGTATATCTGAAACAATACTCGATTGTGCTGCACAAATATCTCAATATGTGTCTTGCTGTTGTCTAGTGCACCCTCTTTGGCTCCACCATAAATTGATTGAGAGTGTTGTTCGCGAAACAAATGTCTGGCCTTGTGTTGACCAGATACATGAGAGATCCGATGAGTTGCTTATATAAGGTTGGGTCCACATCTGCATCCTCTGATGCCTCTATCTTCCTCCAGTTGGTAATCATAGGCATAGACATGGGCATATAGTCCTGCATCTTAAATCTCTTCGGGATCTCCATAGTATATCTCCCTTGCCCAAGGAAGATCACCCTGCTCGTCTGCCATAGCTCTAGTCCTAGGAAGTAATGCATTAGTTCAAAATCCTTCATCTCAAACTTTGCTGCCAAGTCCTTATAGTAGTTCTCTATGAGCCTTGATGACCCTATCAAGAAGAAATTGTCCACATATAAAACTAGTATGAATGGCTCACCTCTTACCATCAAATAGTAGAGGTTGGAATCTGCTTTGCTCCTCATGAAGCTCATATGCTGCAAGTAGTTGTCTATCCGACCATACCATGTCCTGGGAGGTTGTTTGAGCTCGTATAGCGTCGTCTTCAATATGCACACATGCGTGTCTCTCCCATGTGTCTCAAAACCCTTTGGTTGTTTGATATACACCTCCTCCTCTATCATCCCATTCAAGAATACCGTCTTGATGTCCATCTGGTGAATTTGCCATCCCATCAACACTGCTAACTGTTGAGATTTTGTGGTGTTGGGTAGCATCAGATGTGCTCTAGCTCCCAAACTTCGTGGAGGGACTAGAGTACATGAGATCTCCAAGACCCAGAGAGCGATTAAGAAATTCCATCCTATTTAAGAGATATTTAATTAATTAATCTTTTTAATTAAGGAACCTAAGTCTAACTTAGGAAAATTAAAAGATTAAAGTTAATTAAATTAAACAAGTGATGAAAATGACTTAAGTGACACAGATCAAGCATCTTCTAATCTTAGCCGTTGATTCAAGATTAGATCACAATCGTTGATGTTTCAACGAGAAAAGTATAAGAAGAGGGCTTGGGGTTAGTTGGAGAACACACACAGTGGCAGAGCACTGAGACTAAGCTGGAATTCTAGGGCGTGGTTTGCTAAGAATTTCAGAAGTGTTTCAGCTACAACATTGGCGAGAGGGATGGTTTGATCCCAGGCCAAGAGTGCAACAAGAGGCAGAGAAGCAACAGATTGAGCAACGCAGAGGGGGCAGTAGCTACGTAGCTCAACCACAACCTAGAAGAGGCAAAGCAGAGGCTTTAGGGGCTACGCAGGCCCAGAAAGGGCATCGCAGAGGCAGCAGGAGGCCAGCAGGGCTGAGGCCCAGCCAGGGCAGCGCAGGGGCAACGTAACCCAGTCTGGGGTGACGTAGGTGCTTCCTAAGCAGCACAGGGGCTGACGCAGAGGGCTTCAGAGCAGCGCCGGGGTTTCTGAAGACTAAAAAGGGTTGAGTTCTGTAAATCCCGTTTGAGGGTGTGAATCAGTCAATTTTTCTACTTAGAATCTACTTAATAATAAAACCCTCCAACAGCCAGAAGATCGGTTTTCCTGCATTGGGTTTTTTCCGGGGATAGTTGACCAGAAAATCCTTGTGTGTCACTTTGTCATTGTGCATGTATTCAGTTTAGATCTGTATGTGTAGGTTGTTGAGGTATTTACTTCGATGTTAATGCTGAGTATTTCACATTAATAACTGAATGTAAGTAGGAGAAGTAAATATGAAAATTAACAGTAGGATTTCTGTTTGAGATATTTAGAAATTTTCACATGGTATCAAAGTGATTGCAGATCTAGCCTTGTTCTTCAGCAAGAAGACCGAAGAATCTGTGCTGCAGAAAGAAGCAACAGCAGCAGAAAACTGGACCAGAGAAGGCAGCGCAACAGCAAAAGGAAGCAAAGCCAAGTAGAGGCCAGAGTGATGCAGTCTCCACGCAGGCCCACGCACTTACTGCGCAGAGGCAATGCAGAAGCTGCGCTGAGATTGCCTGCTCACGAAGAGGCTAACTAAGGTGAGGCAGTCTTGAAGCTAATTGCTGATTCATAGTGTCGGAAGTTGAGCTGCCGATCTTCATCAGTTGCTGGTGGGGTTAAAATTCTGTCGGTGCAAAATTTAGCCTAAGCTAAGTTGATGAAGAGCAGGAGGAGAACAACTTCTTAGAAGATTTCTTGCCAAAGAATTTTGAAGATCGATCAAAGGATTGAAGAGAGCTGATTCGTTTTGTTTGGCAAGCTTTTAAGAGAGTGAGTCATTTGTCAGAGGGAACAGAGGGTTCTTGTTTCGCTAAGGTCCCTAGATCCAAGTCTCTAGCAAAGAGAAGAGGATTCGTTCCGACACATTTTCTGAGTAGATGGCACCTCATGGACTACGCGATCAAGATAGGTTGGACGGCTTGTCCAACTGTGCAATTTGGAAGGCCAGAATCTTGGTAGTCATGGAGGCGTACAACTTGACGGAGCATGCAGAGAAAGTCCTGGCCACGCCGACCGATGCTCTTCTCCTAAAGAAGCATGAAGAAGCTGCGACACACGCCAAACACTTCATTATGGACAGGGTCAAAGATCATGTGGTCCCACACATAGCTGAGAAGGCAATGACTCATGAGATGTGGGTAGCTCTAACCACACTGTATGAAGAAAGATCCGTCCAGAGGAAGATGCTTTTGGAGAACCAACTGAGATTATTCATGATGGCCAAGGAAGAGGAGATCGATCCTTTTCTATCCAGACTACAATCGATATGGGATCAACTGACTGGCATGGGATTCAAGGTAGATGACGATATCATGATGAGGACTGCTCTCAATGCAGTCACAGAGGACTAGGAAACTTTTGTCCAAAGTGTCTGGGGCAGAGCGGACCTTCCCAACTGGGACAACATGTGGTTTATCCTTCGACAAGAGGAAATCCGCTAGATGACGAAGAAACAATACAACACTGGTTCGAGCAAAGTGAAGAAGGAAGAAGAGGAAGATGCAACCTTGGCATCAAAGAGGCAACAAGGGAGAAAGAAGCATGATCTATCGAAGATCAAGTGTTTCCAGTGCGGCGAACTAGGACATTTCTCCAATAATTGTCCTCGGAAGAAAAAGGACAAGGAAGCTTCTAGCTCCAAGGCTGCTATGGCGGACGATGGCTCCGAAGATGACGTAGCCATGAATGCTCATGAACCACAAAAGTGGGGCGACATGGATCTGTATAGCAGCTACAGAGTGGTGGCGGGATCCTTGAGTAGCCCAACTTTTGGATCACATATGAGTTACGGGAGCCTTAAGATGATAGCGGGACAAGTGGATCAGTGGGTGTAGAGAATCACAGATGGAGCAGAGGCAGAGTTGGATGCTGAGAGGGAGCAGTGCAGATGCAGCAGCAGCAGCGCAAAGGCGCTGATGTGTCATCAGCAGCAGCAGCGCAAAGGGGCTGATGTGACTTCAGTAGCAGCAGCAGTGCAAAGGGGCTGATGTGACTTCAACAGCGCAGAGCAAGCTTGCTTACGCAGTGCAGAGTTGCAGCACCGCAGAGGCTTCAGGAGGACATCGTAGAGCAGCAGCAGCGTAGGGGACTTCAATGTAGAGGCAGCGTAGAGGTCTGCTTAAGCAGTGCAGAGCTGCAACAGCGCAGAAGCGTTCGGATGACAGATCAGAGCAGGAACCTATGGAGCTTTAGTGATGAAGATGCAACCCATCTGACTTGTCTGTCAAAGATTGGGCAAAAGTACTTTAGTTGCTTACTCTCAGCAACTGAGTTGTAGTGCAGCAGGTGGCAGCACGATGCAACAGATTGAGATGGAGCTGCAGTACGGATGTAGCAGTGGCGGTGACAACGTCATGGGCAGTAGTGTTGAAAAATGTAACTAGGTCGGTCTTCATGTTGACTATGTAAATATGAAAAGAAGGAGTCAAAGATATAAAATGTAATTAAGTGTCAAGACCTTGCTGGCAGTGTAATCAACGATGGAAGTCAATCTATAGTTACAACAAAGTTTGCCACATTAAATAATGAAGAAATTGCAATTCATGTCAGCCTATTCACTGTGGACAAGTTGGCCTATATCTCAGCTAGATGGTCGACCTAAAAGCACGCACAGTTACGTATATATATAACTAGAATTGCGGATCATTTGCAAGGTAGTTTCGGAGCAGATTGAAATAAAACAACGGACAGACCTGAAGAGAATTGCGGACATCACTAAGAAGAAAATGCGGAATGGATATCTGAAATAATGACGCAGATAAGGAATAAGCAGAGGTACAGGATTGATGCATTATGCAGTAACATCCAAGCAAGAATTGCAGACATACTCTGAGACTACAGTCCGAATATAACAAAGATTTCAGCGTGTAAGATTTGCGGATTCGGTTGGGTTAAGAACTACCGTGATATGTGAACCTACAACAGACATATATTAGGAGAGAGTGCAGATGTATACCAGTGGACAATGCATCCTTGAAGTGCGAACAAATGAAGGTCACAGTGCAGAACATAAGGAGAAGAGACAACCATAGTGTAGGAAGGTAAATACCTTCCTACTATTCAAACAATTCTATAAGCATATGAAATGTGAAGATCAAGATCTTAAGTCTGGGCCTTGGTACTTGTCATTGGAAGATCAATAAGAATAATTTTTTGCGAGTTTTTGCTCTGGCTCTAGGAGCCTAATCTTTGTGTCTTACGTTTTGATAATTGACTTGATGAAAGGTTAACTTAACCTAAATAAGAGAAGACATAAGTACATTCACAAGTAACTATCAAGAAGAGAATTGTATTAACCTTAAGCCCTCCAAATTCTCAACATGGTATCAGAGCTAAGGTAACAGTTAAGGAAAGGGCTTACAATCTAAGAGACACTCAAGGAACCTCAGATCAGTCCACCAAGGCAATATTCAGAAATCCTTCTCTGAGATTTTCGGTGAGTCTCTCTTTGTAATTTTCGGATGGGCATCTCTCTGTAATTTTCGGATGGGCATAACAGTTTGGGTGAATCTGAGATTTCAAATGGATAAGTACAGGAAGACAGTTTCGGATCTCCACAGTGGGATATCTCTGATATATGGATGATCACAGTAATCAGAATTCAGACTACTCTGTGATTCTCGGATCAGAGATATAGTTCAAACATTATCTCATATTTGGTACGATTACAAAGGATAAAATATCAGTGTATTTTGGTGCCTCCATAGTTTGTTGGTGTCACAGTTTGGTGACTATCTCAGATCTCGGTGCTATGCCTTGGTGTCAACTTAATGGTCTCGATGATGGTGCAACGATCTACATTAAAGAAGATCATCAATCAAATCAAGGCAAATAAGGATTCACATCAACAAAGAATTGAATCGTCTAGTCATCTTATAAAGGAATCTACAATGCAAAATAATGCAAAATATAAACATCCAAAAGAAACACTTCATATCTACAAAGAAAACATTTACATCAAGGACCCTTCCCTTAACAAAAGGAGCAACTATCCAAAGAAGCAATAATCTCCATCAACAAAAGGAAGCTGGATCTAAAGATGTTGTCACCATAATTGAAGTAATCTTCTTTATTGAAGAAAATCCTTTTCATTTGGAAGCATATCATCCAAAAGGAGAGCACTGATACATTTTTTCTCAACCACCATCGAAGCAATCAAGCCGAAGCCTTGATCTTCACTTGTCAATTAAGTATCTTCCATTCCATAATCAAATATGGTTAAATGAATTTGTTTTTGTAGGGAGATCTATAAGCTGGTTAGGCTACCAAGAATCCTTGCATGAGGAGAATAGTCACAGTGCTCGAAGAAAACAAAGTCATGAAAAGTCTATGAAGGATTGGAGACATAAAGGGAATATATGATAAGCTCAAAGAACTATTCTATGCAATAAATAAGGTTATGTCACTTAGACCCGATTTACACAAAATTGAGGTATCAAAGAATGAAGGGATATCTTCATAAGATCTCAACTGTGAGACCGGGAAAAGATGATAAGATGGACAACCTAACAAATAGACAAGAAAATTACCTCATTCAAGTTGTGGTCTCTATGCTAGATCAAGGGAAAAAATGTTAAGGATAAAAGACTCAAACATTTGTTGAGGAAATGTGGAAGACTTATGGACATTACAAGAAATTTGGTCCTAAAGGGAGAATCTCAATAGGAGAAAGAAAGGAAGCCCATATCATCGAAAAGAATGGAGGAAGCTGAAGAAAAGAAGTTCAAGGAAAATCACGCAAACTTATGAATAAGGAATTGATTTCTATTGGTTATATGATAGGAAGCAATGTAGCATCCTGATCGAAGCATGGCAAGAGCTCCTGGTAAATCAGCTCCGGGGGAAAACCTCTAATAACATTACTTATGGAAAGCAATCATCAAGAGCAAGGGTCATCATGGAAACATATTTCTAAGATGTGATATAGATGTAGCAGGCCAAGAGAATGAAGCTCTTCATTCCTGAGAAATTTCTACAGGATGACTCAAGGGAAAAAGGGTATGAGGTATTTATATATTTATATGCTAACATTGGATGTTGTGAAGTCATGTCATATGGTTGCAGGTAATGAATTTCTGTATTTTGAAGTATGATCTGTGGAGGAGTATCTCTCAAGTGCACGGATAGATGAAATCAACATAATATGTCCTCATGGAATATGAGGTGGTTGTATATGAACAAGAAACTAGAAAAGTTGTATGTTCTTGGGAATCAAGAATGTGCAAAGGAAGAGATCATGAAATGCAAGCATGTCAAGAGACAGTTATCATCTGGAAAACAAGAAGATGTGACTAGGAGATCTCCTGGGAAGATATGTAGACTCTAATGGAAGTTTGGTAAAGAAGAAGACCCTTGGAAAAACATATCATTAGGACACGTGTCAATCTGTATGAAGGATGCCGATGCCTACAGGAAGATGTCATGGTTAAAGATCATCATCAAGGTAACTTTTGTTCTAAAAGTTCATATGTATAGGTTTATCTGGATGAGTTTATGCAGGGCTGCCAATCATGAAAAAGGATGTATTATCCTTGGAGATGATTCGAAGGAAAGCAACATAGCATAACAATGGACCAGATAAGGAAATCTGATGAACCACTCTCTGATAGCTGAATGAAAGTGATGGATGATCTGTCCCCTATGAAGCTAAAAGTTGGAGATTCCTCAATATCGAAATCCATGACATCGAGGACAGGAATTCTTCATGAGCAGCTGGGTGTCTCACCATTGTTGCTAGAGGTCCCTGATTAAGAGGGAGCCTGATGGTAAGTTTCTTACTTGGAAGAAACTTGGTAATTCCTAAGGATGATCTTAGGTACATTCTTTGTATAAGAATGAGTACATTCCCTTGTGGAATAAGGTCCTCCCTGATTGAGAGGGAGAGATAGACATATCATTCAGGTCTTGGGAAGACAGAATGGAGGATTGGGTAATCATCTGGCATTCGATACTCTTTGAGAATGTGATAGGGCATTCAAGATAAGAGTAGTCGGGGACCGATATTCTTTGAGGGCTAGCTACCCAAGAGAAGAATAGTCCAAGAAGGTCATACTTTGGGAACACTCGGGTGGAGTATGTACCTTGGAGAGACAATGACGAAGGTGTTTATAAGTCATGTGTCTGACCAGCGTTGAAGCCCATTGTCTCGTTGAAGAGATGGGACTGTTAGTCAAGGCCTTGCACTAGGACAATGCTGGTTGATATGATGCTATATAGATGCGATTACCAATCCGATTCTTCTTATAAGATTCTTCAGTTTGAAAGTAACCATGTACCTGTATGATTACCTCCCTAGTTAAGAGGGAGTGTTGAAAAGTGTAACTAGGTCGGTCTTCATGTTGACTATGTAAATATGAAAAGGAGTCAAAGATATAAAATGTAATTAAGTTTCAAGACCTTTCTGGCAGTCTAAACAACGATGGAAATCAAGCTATAGTTACAACAAAGTTTGCCACATTAAATAATGAAGAAATTGCAATTCATGTCGGCCTATTCACTGTGGACAAGTCGGCCTATATCTCAGCTAGATGGTCGACCTAAAAGCAAACACAGTCATGTATATATATAACTAGAATTGCGGATCATTTGCAAGGTAGTTTTAGAGCAGATTGAAATAAAACAACAGACAAACCTGAAGAGAATTGCAGACATCACTAAGAAGAAAATGCGGAATGGATATCTGAAATAATGACGCAGATAAGGAATAAGCAGAGGTATAGGACTGATGCATTATGCGGTAACATCCAAGCAAGAATTGCGGGCATACTTTGAGACTACAGTCTGAATATAACAAATATTTCAGTGTGGAAGTTTTGTGGATTCGGTTGGGTTAAAAACTACCATGATATGTGAACCTACAACAGATATATATTAGGAGAGAGTGCGGATGTATACCAGTGGACAATGCAGTGTTGAAGTGCGAACAAATGAAGGTCACAGTGCAGAACATAAGGAGAAGAGACAACCATAGTAAGGAAGGTAAATCTTTGATTTACCTTCCTACTGTTCAAACAATTCTATAAGCATATGAAATGTGAAGATCAAGATCTTAAGTCTGGGCCTTGGTACTTGTCATTGGAAGATCAATAAGAAGAATTTTTTTGCGAGTTTTTTCTCTGGCTCTAGGAGCCTAATCTTTGTGTCTTACGTTTTAATAATTGTCTTGATGAAAGATTAACTTAACCTAAAGAAGAGAAGTCATAAGTACATTCACAAGTAACTATCAAGAAGAGAATTGTATTAACCTTAAGCCCTCCAAATTTTCAACAAGTAGTACGAGAGTGCATCAACAGCGCAGTGATGAAGGGCAGTAGGCCAAGCATCAACACAGAGACCCACACCAGAGATTAGTGCAAAACTTCAGGGTGAAGTATTGTTGCTAGAGCACATTCCTCGCTAAGAGGGAGTGTTAAGATTTTGTGGTGTTGGGGTAGCATTGGATGTGCTCTAGCTCCCAAACATTGTGGAGGGACTAGAGTACCTAAGATTTCCAAGACCCAGAAAGCGATTTAAGAAATTCCATCCTGTTTAAGAGATATTTAATTAATTAATATTTTTAATTAAGGACCCTAAGTCTAACTTAGGAAAATTCAAAGATTAAAGTTAATTAAATTAAACATGTGATGAAAATGCCTTAAGTGACACGGATCAAGCATCTTCTAATCTTAGTCGTCGATTCAAGATTAGATCACAACTGTTGATGTTTCAACGTGAAAAGTATAAGAAGAGGGCTTGGGGTCAATTGGAGAACACACACAGTGGCAGAGCACTAAGACTAAGCTGGAATTCTTGAGCGTGGTTTGCTAAGAATTTCAAAATTGTTTCTAGGGGTATTATTGGCGAGATGGATGGTTTGATTCCAGACCAAGAGTGTAACAAGAGGCAGAGAAGCAACAAACTGAGCAACAACGCATCCACATTCCAACAGAGGGAGCGCAGAGGCTTTAGGGGCTACGTAGGCCCAGAAAGGACAACGTAGAGGTAGCAGGAGGCCAGCAGGGCTGACGCAGGCCCAGCCAGGGCAGCGTAACCTAGTCTGGGGTGACGTAGGCCCTTCCTGAGTAGCGCAGCAGCTGACGCAGGCTAGCAGAGCTGACACAAAGGGCTTTAGAGTAGCGCTGGGGTTTTGAAGACTAAAAAGGGCTGAGTTCTGTAAATCCCGTTTGAGGGTGTGAATTAGTCAGTTTTTCTGTCTCCAGAACAGAGGTATAGCTGCAGTTTTATTTCTCTGTTGGGTTAACTAGTTTGGTGCCCAGATATGTTGTACTTAGAATCTACTTAATAATAAAACCCTCTAGCACCCAGAAGACCGATTTTCCTGCATTGAGTTTTTCCCGGAACAGTTGTCCAGAAAATCCTTGTGTGTCACTTTGTCATTGTGCATGCATTCAGTTTAGATCAGTATGTGTGGGTTGTTGATGTATTTACATACGATGTTAAGGCTGAATATTTCACATTAATAACTTAATGTAAGTAGGAGAAGTAAATCTGAAAATTAACAGTAGGATTTCTGTTTGAGATATTCAGAAATTTTCACACTAATGAGATCACTTTTCGGATAAAGGTATATCTGGTCACTTTAGCGAAGGTTTCCTCATAGTCTATGCTTCCTTCTTCACATATTCCTTGGCCACAAACCTAGCCGTACACTTCTCCACACTGCCATTTGCAACATACTTGATGGTGTAGATATAGCCTACAACTGTCCTATCCATAGGTCTAGGAAAGACCTCCCATACATCACTAATCATGATGGAGTTATACTCCACCATGGCATCTTCCCACACTTGATGTTGTTGATCCTCATCAAAACTGGAAGGCTCGTTTTCGACTATCTCTATCACCAACGCCTTGTACCTGTATGTTTGTCTGCGCTCTCTGGTGCTCAATCTAGGATCTCCATCGAACTCCTGTGCATCCTTCAATGTCTGGAGCACCTCTCTACTTCTTCCGCTGGTGGTGGTTGGATCTTCAAGCTCGTCATCTTGTCCCTGCTGCTCCATCTACTGTGAACGCTCAGGATCTCCTGCACCTGAGCTAGTGCTCGTACTAGTAACTGTATTAGCGCTCTATTGTCCCTGCGATTGCTGCTCAACACTTGGAGCTTTTGCTAGACCACTCTGATTCTCTGTTGGCAACTCACACGATCTCCTGAAGGGTTTCTCCTCCCAGAACTTCACATCCCATCTCACGATGATCCTCCTACTACCAAGAATATAGATCTTGTATGCTTGGGACGTTTCATTGTAGCCAACGAAATAACCATTCTCTATAGTCTGATCCAATTTTGTGCGTTTATCATCTGGCACATGACAATATGCTAGACTTCCAAAGATCCTGAAGTGCTTGACCTCTGGCTTCTTCCTTGTGAAGACCTCCTCTGGTGTTATCTTCCCCAACATCCTGTGAGGAAGCTTGTTTTGTATGTACACTACTATGCTACATGTCTCTTCCCATAAAAACTTGGGCATATCCTGGTCACATAAGATTTCCTTTGCTCTCCCAACAATTATTCTGTTCTTCCGCTCTACAACCCCATTTTGTTGTGGGTGGTATGGAGTTGTCCACTCTCGCGATGCCCTCCTTCACACTGAACCTGTGAAGCCTTTTTCAGTATACATGCCTCCATTGTCTGTACGAAGCACCTTGATCTTTTTGGTTGTCGTATTCTCCACAAGAGCCTTGAACTCTTGGAAGTGACTGAAGACGTCGTCTTTGCCTTTTAAAAAATAGATCCAAGTTTTCTTGGAGTAGTCATCTATTAAGGTCACAAAATACTCATAACCCCTGAGAGATCAGGTGGACATCGGACCACAAATATATGAGTATCCTAACCAGTGTTAATAAAATTGGTGATATTTCGCGAAATATCGCGAACACTGTGATATTTTTAGGCAAACGATATTTCGGTAGGTAAATAGCGCGATATTTTGAAAATCTCTGCTAAATATTGTGATATTTTGAAAATATCTACTAAATATCACCATATTTTGAAAATATCGGCAAAATATCATTATTGCTTTATATGTTTGAAAATCTGAAAAAATTGATTTTTTATGTTTGCCAATATTTTCCGATATTGCTGATAAGTTGTTTTCAGGACCCTCGCTGATACCGATATTTTCAACATTGGTACTAACTACAATGCTCCATTGGCTCTACTATCACTCATTGGGAATGCAACTTTTGCGAATTTCCAAAGTACGCACCCCTTGCAAATGTAATCATGTTCTGTGCTCAATTTTAGAACTCTAGTCACGGTCTCCCTAAGCAACCTAAGTGCTCCATGGTGTAAGTGTCCCATCCTCCTATGCCACAACTCTCCCAAGTCTCTGCCACTGCTACTGCTGCGAATTTGTGCCTTTGGAGAATCGAACTGCAACTTGTACAACTTGTTGCTTTGAACCCCAATCTGTTTGACCTTCTTCCAACTCTGGTGCTTGATGTACACCTTCTACCCCACAAAGTAGACATCGTACCCCTTGTTGATTTTTGTAGCATCAGAAAGTGATCTAAGTCTCATTTTTGGTGAGGAGGCTTGAACACTGGTATTCCAAAGAACCCAGAAACCATTTGTGGAAATTCTACTCACTTCATGTTTTATTAAAATAATTAATTATGGGGACCCTAAGTCTAAACTTAGGGAAAGTAAATAATTAATGGGTATTAATCTAAGTTGCATGAAACGGGGAAATGAAAACGCGTTTCTGAAACAAGGTACTGTACGAAATGCGATCTCCCCAAATTTTGGAAACGGGGAAACACGATATATATATTATAATTTATATTAGAATTTAAGACATTTAAGAATTGTTATGTGAAATCATAAAACATACATGATAAATTATAATTTCTTACATTCAAAGCATAAACTATTACATCACAAAAGACACTTTCAACAATAAAAAAGTAATGAAACACACACAAACCAAAAAAAAAAACAATTTAAATCGACAGAAACACGACCGTACGGTCTGGAAACGCGTTTCCAGCCGTATTGGGCACGTTTCCCCAATGAGAAATGGCCCAATACGACCGGAAACGCGTTTCCAAGCCGTACGGTACGGCGAAACGCGTTTCTATTTCGCTTCTGGGTTGAAATGAGGGCTGGACCCACGTTTCCTGCAACATAGGTATTAATAAAATAGTGTGAATCTTCTAGAGAACGAAGATCAAGTCAAGGATTAATCTTAGCCATTGATTAGACATCTAATCTGGGACATTGATTTATAAATGAGAAGATTATAAAGGAAGGCTTGAGGGCCATTTGGGAAACAAGCCGGGCAAATACTCAGCAACCTGAGGGAAGTCGATTCTTCAGAAGTTAGAATTCGATTTTAGAGAGAGAGTTGCAGGGTGAAGGAATAGGAGGGTTTCAGCAGCAGTTAGAGCTTGAGGAAGAAGGATGTAGAACAACTGAAGAATAGAGACAACACAGAGGTGGCACAGAGGGACAACACAGTGGTGACACGGTCCTCACGCAGTGTCTGCGCATAGGATCATGCAGAGGTGACACAGTGAAGGCCAGAGGGCCCCTCAGGTGTCAGAACTTCTCCGGAGGTCAAGGGAAAAATACCTCAGGTGTTTTCTTGGATATTTCTCAGTTATTTTGCCAGGCATTCCTTGTAAAGAAATTGTTACTGAAGATTAATATATAAACCCTCATCTGCTGCATTGATTTTCCCACATTGGGTTTTTTCAGGGACAATTCTCCAAAAATAATTTTTTTGATGTGATTGTTTCTTGTGCTTGTATTTCACTGTTCTTTTTTGTACATGTACTTGTGTGATAATTGCAGTAGAATTTATTTCAGAATTTACTGAAGGGTTTATTGTAAATAACTTATTGTGAAAAATAAGTAGGAGAAATAAATCAGTAACTGCAGTAGTATTTCAGATTTGAAATTTTCACATGGTATCAGAGCTGAGATTGGATAACAGGGTTAGAGGTTCTGAAATGGATCGAAGTCTTGATGCTGCTGGAGCAGCAAATCGAAAGGGGTCATGCAGTCCTCCGGAGAAAGAGAAAATCATGGAAGGAAGGATGGATCACGAAATCTCTGTATTGGCTTCCAGGTTGGAAGAAGAGTTTGCTTGCTTGTCAAGCTCTGCTTCATCAGAGGTTTGGTATATTGATAGTGGAGCTTCTGCACATATGACGGGAATACGAGAATGTTTCTCGAGCTACCAAGAATAACAAATGAACTTCAAGATCACCATGGGCAATAAGGCGAAATGTACCCCTGTTGGAAGGGGTACCGTAGTTTTTCAAACTGAAGCAGGGAATAAGCTTTGGGCTACCAATGCGCTGAACGTGCTTGGTTTGGGTATGAACTTACTCTCTGTGTCTTAGTTACAAAACAAGGGCTGTGACGTATACTTCATTGGCAAGAGAGTATATGTCAAACACGAGATTTGGAAGAAGAAGGCACAAATCGGAGTCAGGAGCATCAAACTATATAAGTTACAACTCGAATATCTAATGGCACTAATAGGCAGCAGTGGTGAGAAGGATTTGAATGAGCTATGTCACAAAAGAATGGGGCACTTACACCATGGGGCTCTAAGAATTCTCAAAGAGATCATCACAGGAGTTCTAGAATTGAGCACCAAGCGAGATGATGTTTGCAGAGGATGCGTACTAGTTAAGTAAGCCAAGGCAACTTACCCCAGGAGCAGCAATAGACCTAAGAGTGTGTTGGGACTAATACACTCAAATATCTGCGGACCTATGTCCACTAGAGATCTTAGTGGTGCCGAATACTTCGTCACCTTCATTGATGACTATTTCAGGAAAACTTGGATCTACTTTCTAAAGACCTAGGATGAGGTCTTTGATCGATTCAAAGAGTTTAAGGCTTTGGTTGAGAATCTAATAGGAAAGAGAATAAAGATACTGTGGTCAGATAATTGTGGAGAGTATATTGATAAAGACTTCACGAATTTCTGCACAAGAAAAGGCATCAGAAGAGAGTGGACTGCTCCATATAATCCGGAGCAGCATGGAGTTGCAGAGAAGAAGAATAGAACTATTGTTGAAGCAATGAGGGTGATGGTGTCTGATCAAGATATGCCCAAATTCCTATGGGTGGAAGTATGCAGTGCAACTTTGTATGTTCAAAACAAAATTCCTCACAAGGCACTAGGTAAGATTACACTAGAGAGTGTCTTCATTGGCAGGAAACCAGAAGTGAGCCATTTCAGGATTTTTGGTAGTTTGGCATACTGCCATATACCCGAAGAGAAGAGGAAGAAATTGGGTCAGATTACAGAAAGGGATATCTGGTGGGATATACCGAGAATGCCAAGGCATATAGAATCGACATTCCTGGTAGTAGGAAGATTGTAGTACGAAAGGATGTGAAGTTCATGGAGGAGCGAGCTTTCAGGAAATCTTGGGAGATGCCTTCCGAAACACAGTCAGAGGATGATCCATTGGTCCAACCACTTCGACCAGCCGAAATCAACACTAGTGCTTCTCAGGGACAGAAGGATCCAGGAGTATTACCTCAAGAGGATTCACAGGAGGAGTAGCAGGAAGACCCACCCACTACCAGCGGAAGAACGAGCCAAGAGTTATGACAGATTCCGAGGGACGCAGAGGAGTTTGTCAAAGCTCCTAGAAACGAGAAGAGGCAATGTAGACAACCTAACAGGTACGAAGCCTTGGTAGCTCAGGTTGGGGAACCCTCTAGTTTCCAGGAGGCAACTCAGCATCAAGTATGTGTAGATGCAATGGTGGAAAAGTACAGTTCCATCATGACTAATGATGTCTGGGAGTGGTTCCTAGGCCTCACAACAAATCAGTTGTGGGTTTGAGATGGATCTACAAGATCAAATATGCTGCAAATGGCAACGTGGAAAAATATAAAGTCAGGTTCGTGGCTAAGGGTATGCTCAGAAGGAGGGAATAGGCTATGAAGAACCTTTGCTCTAGTAGCCAGATATCCCTTGCAGCGCAGATGGGGTGGTAGATTTACCAGATGGATGTCAAGACTGCATTCTTGAATGGGGTGATAGAAGAAGTTTATATTGAACAACCAGAGGACTTTGAGACGCATGAGCAGAAGACTCATGTATGTAGGCTTAAGAAAGCTTTATATGGACTTAAGCAAGCTCCTAGAGCTTGGTACAGTCGAATTGATGGTTACTTGCAGAAGATGGGATTCGTCAAGAGTGACGCAGATCCTAATCTCTATTATCTGATAGTAGGGAATGAGCCTCTGATATTGGCACTGTATGTGGATGGCCTATTCTTCACAGGTTCATCTAGGCTCCTCAAGGATTGCAAGGAGAACCTAGCTGCAGAATTCAACATGAAGGATTTGGGACTAATGCATTATTTTATGGGGTTGGAAGTTTGGCAGTAGAAGGGTGAAATCTTCCTTGGTCAAGGGAGATATGCTACAAAACTTCTGAAGAGGTTCAAGATGCAGGATTGTAGACCCATAGCTACTCCAATGATCACCAACTGGAAGAAGATTGATGTGTCTGAAGATTATGAGGCTGATCCTACCTTGTACATGCAACTCATAGGGTCCTTGATGTATCTAGTCAACACTAGGCCAAACATCTGTTACGCTGTCAACACTCTCAGTTAGTTCATGGTGGAACCAAGGAGGGCACAGTGGACAACAACCAAACATGTTCTCAAATACATACGAGGAACAACCGAGCATGGATTAAGATACACCTGAGGCAATGACATCAGACTGAGTGGGTTCCCTGACGCAAATTGGGCTGGAAGTTCAGTAGGAAACAAAAGTCTGTAGCTCTGAGCTCAGCTGAGGCAAAATATATGGTAGCCAACACAGCTTCGTGTGAAGCCATATGGCTGAGGAAGTCGCTTGTGAATTTACTCAAGGAAAAGATGGAAGCGACCGTCATTCTATGTGATAGTCAGAGTTGTATCAAACTCTCTGAGAATCCTGTGTTTCATGATTGGTCAAAACACATCGACATCAGGTGTCATTTTATCAAAGACTGTGTCCAGCAGGGAGCCGTATAGTTGTAGTACACTCCGACAGGAGAACAGGTGGCAGACATCCTTACTAAGGCTATAGGACGAACAAAGTTTGTTTATTTTAGAGAGAAGACGAGGATGATCAAGAATCCGTTTCAGTAGTAGAAATGGACAAGTGCAGAATTTGAGAGGGAGCTGCAGTACAGATGAGGCAGTGACAGTGGTAGTGTCATGGGCAGCAGTACAGAAGGCAACAACACAACAGATGAGGGGCTACAACCAAGCATCAACAAGGCAGAGGATGTTTCAAAAGTCAGAGCAGTATGCGGCAGGAAAATTGCCAGAACACTTTCCTCACTAAGAGGGAGTGTTGATTTTTGTAGCATCAAAAAGTGATCTAAGTCTCATTTTTGGCGAGGAGGCTTGGACACCAGTATTCCAAAGAACCCATAAACCGTTTGTGGAAATTCCACTCGATTCATGTTTTATTAAAATAATTAATTATAGGGACCCTAAGTCTAAAGTTAGGGAAATTAAATAATCAATGGGTATTAATAAAACAGAGTGTGAATCTTCTAGAGAACAAAGATCAAGTCAAGAATTAATCTTAGCCATTGATTAGACTTCTGATCTGGGCCGTTGATTTATCAATGAGAAAATTATAAAGGAAGGCTTGAGGGCCATTTTGGAAGCAAGCCGGGCAAATACTCAGTAACCCGAGGGAAGTCGATTCTTCAGAAGTTAGAATCCGATTTCAGAGGGAGAGTTGCAAGGTGAAGGAAGAGGAGGGTTTCAACAACAGTCAGAGCTCAAGGAAGAAGGACGCAGAACAACTGAAGGACAAAGATAACATAGAGGTGATGGAAAGAGACAACACAGAGGGGCAACGCAGTGGTGACACATAGAGATAGTGCAGAGGGACAACGCAGTGGTGATGTAGTCCTCACGCAGTCTCTACATAGAGGATCACGCAAAGGTGACACAGTGAAGGCCAGAGGGCCTCTCAGGTGTCAGAACATCTCCGGAGGTCAAGGGAAAAATACCTCAGGTGTTTTTTTGGATATTTCTTAGTTATTCTGCCAGGCATTCCTTGTAAAGAAATTGTTGTTGAAGATTAATATATAAACCCTCATTTGCTGGACCGATTTTCCCACATTGGGTTTTTTCGAGGACAATTGTCCAAAAATAACTATGTTGATGTGATTGTTTCTTGTGCTTGTATTTCACTGTTCTTTTCTCTACATGTGCTTGTGTGACAACTGTAGTAGAATTCATTTCAGAATTTACTGAAGGGTTTAATGTAAATAACTTTTTGTGAAAAATAAGTAGGAGAATAAATCAGTAATTGCAGTAGTATTTCAGATTTGAAATTTTCACACCCCTTATCCTGTAGTGCAGAAACTAAAAACAAGTTGAGAGCCAAACCTTACACATGCAACACATTTGTAACGCTGGTGTTCTTTCCTTGCTCCTTTTGAATACTGATGGTACCTCTCCCAACTGGAGTACACTTCGTCTTGTTTCCCATCTATATCTGGAAGTCCATCTCCTCTTCTTTGTAACTGGAGAAATAGTTTCTAACCCCTGTCGTATGTGCTGACACTCCACTGTCTATATACCAGACACCTGTGGATGTGGAGCTAGAGGCAAAGCTATGAGAGCGAATTCATCTTCCAACTTGGACGACAAATCCTCAATGTCCGCTGAACCTGCTGTCTGCTCCCCCTTATTTTCCTTCTTCTGGTTAGGACATTGCTTGAGATAGTGACGGTATTGATTGTAACCAAAACATTTGACCTTTGATAGGTCCTTATTTTTCATCTCTCCTTTTGAGCCTTGCCCTGTACTAAGACCCTTCTTCGCTTTTCCCTTCCTTGTTAGGGCAACGTTTTCTTGCTCCTCCACCTTCTGTGCCTTGCTGCTACTACTAGTGCCATTGACAAGTTGAGCCTAAGCTCTCTTGAGTGAAGTCAATCCATAGGCGATCCCAATATGGAAGTTTGTCTCTCCCATACATCACTTGGACGAACATACTCCATTCCATTGAGAACCCATTGAATGTTATGCGCACTAGCTCGTTGTCACTTGGCTTGTCTCCTACTACAACGAATTCGTCCTTAACAAGTCGAACTTTGATGAGATAAGAAGTCACATTTTCACCATTATGTATCTTGATGGTCCTCAACCTCTCCTCGAGAATCATCTTCCTCTTTTTTGAAGGATCTTGGTATATTTTTACAATGGCATCCGACATATCCTTCACTGTACCTTTCTCTGCGATATGTGGAACAATGTTGTCCTTGATTCCATCAAGGATCACCCTCTTCATTTTGGCATTCTCCTTTTTATAGGTAGCCAATTGTTGTGGATATGTTGGTGTGACAATTGTTGAAAAGTGTAACTAGATCGGTCTTCATATTGACTATGTAATTATGTAATTATGTAAAGAAGAAAAAAACGATAATATAATGTATATTTGTTGTACTTGCTTCATGGGTTTCATGCGCAAGATTTTATTATAGATTAAATAGACTTCTTCTTGATGTCTATTAGGTTTTTGTCTTCGAGGAACTAATATAATTAGGTGTCTTATGTATGAAGGATCTAGTCTAAATGCTCCAAGATCTTGTCCAAGAATCCATGGAAGAAGAGCTTATGTCAGCCCTCAAATCTACGCTGGAAGAGAAGCTATATTAATGTGTTAAAGTCGGCCTTCATCAGTTGGACTAGTCGGCCTACAAGCTAACTGACAGGTCGGCCTAAAGATAGTGCAATTACCTCTATATATACCTCTGTCCTGCGGCTCATTCACTCAGTTTTACGGTCATCTCTGCATTTGAAGTGCGGGCTATCTCTGAATTTCAGTGCGGATTAAAAGGGACAATTTCAGTGCGGGTTGGAGGACAAGTGTAGTGCGGATTTCAGTGCAGATATTTTAAAGGGTTCAGAATTGGTCTAGATATATATATCCGTATACCATAAGGTGTTGCAGCATACAACTGAAGTGCGAATGTTTGAAGGGTTTCAAAACTAGTCTACATACATATATCCGTATATCATCTAAGTGTCATACAATGTTGCGGCATCCTGAAGCAGAAGTGCGGATCACCTTGGAAAACAACAGTGTTAAAGTGCGCATCACCTTGAAGCAGGAGCGTTAAAGTGCGGATCCACCAAGTGCATGAGCATGAACATGAAATCATCTTGAAGTGTGTATCTGTCCAAAGATAGTTTGTAGACCAATCTAAAGTGACGCTGTTGGGACAATGATCTGCAAAAAAGAAGCGGTTGGAAAGTGAAAGAAAGAAGGAAAGTAAATATGAGATTTGCTTTCCTAACTACAACTTATATATGTCTCAAGCAATTGAAGATTCAACTGAAGGTTTAAAGAAAGTATTGATGCAGAACAATGCAACTTGGTGAAGAGAAGGACTAGCATTGAAGGACATCAAAGAAGTACGGACAAGATCTTGGATGCATAAATAGATCAAGGGTCTGATTCTGGGTCATGGTACTTGTCATCTGAAATCTATAAGAAAAAATTCTCGTGGGTTTTCCTCTCCAAGAGGGAGAGGTTTTTGCCCCGGCTCTAGGAGCCTAATTCTTGTGTCGTGTGTCTTTTGATAATGGAATTGATGAAAGATTTAATAAGATAACGAAGGGAATACATAAGTAACTCAAGTAACCTCACAAGTAATTATCAAGAAGAGAATTTTGAATTAATCACTCGCCCTCCAAATTCTCAACATGGTATCAGAGCTAAGGTGCTAAACTCAAGGGCTACTTGACAAAGAGACACTCCAGGAAGCAAAAATCAAAGTTTGGGTGAAAAGTCAAATCAAGTTTGCAAGAAAGACTCTCAAGCTATTCTCGAGAAAGATCTTCATCTCATTTAAAGGATCATCTTTTCAAGAAAATAATCTTTGCCATCAAAGATTTACATTCAAGACAGTGGTAGAATAGGACATCATCTTTTGAAGACATTCTTTACCATCAAGGATCCAAGATCACCTAAATTGAATTTTTCTATCTTAGAAAAAGCTCCTAACTTCTTCATTAAGGAAGCTGCTGAAGGAGAAAGTCGCTTACTCAAGTAAGTATCTATGACTTTATCTAAATCTGTCAAAATGGCTCATTGTACAGAGAGCAACAAATTGGTTGGGTTATCAAATTTTAATGCACAGAAGAAAAGGATAGATCTGAAGCTAATTGAAAATGAAGTTATGGGTTTCATAGAAGGATCTATAGTTCAACCTCCAAAAGAAGACATTCTAGCATATACCAAATATATGCAGGGAGACATAAGAGCCCGAAGGATTCTTATAGAATCCATAAAAGACTCTCTCATTTCCTATGTATCAAAGCTAGAATCCTCAAAAGAAATATAAGATAAATTGGTGGATCTGTTCTCGAAAGGTTCTACAAAGGAAATAATATCCCCGAGACAAAAACTATACAAATTAAGAATGTCAAAGGAAGGAATAATTCCATATCTGATGGATATTTTCGCAATACGAGAACAACTGCTGAAGTTGGGAGAAGTAATGTCTGATAGAGAAATACTCACTATGGTACAAAATGTCTTATCGAAAGAATGGAGAGGTTCCACTTCCAACATAGATGGGAGAGAAGAAGCCACGCCATTCCAAAGTCTAGGTAAGATGGAAGAATCAAGATTGAAAACTGGATCAAGTGTAGAGAATCAAGCCTTTGCCGCCATGTCTGGGAAGAAAGGAAGATTCGGTAAATTTGGTCCTTAGAATAAGAAGAGAAATGTGGACAAAGCATGATGCTTTGGATGTAATGATCTTGGGCATTATAAAGGAGATTGTCCTAAATTTAAAAAGGACAAGAGGAAAAAGGAAGAAGCCCATGTCTCAGATATAAGAGAAGAACGTGATACAAAGAAATCTAAGAAAGAAGAAGCGAGGGATCTCCACTATGATTGAGATCATCTTCTCCTTTAAGTGATTTATGTTGGTTGTAAAATAGTATGATAAGAAGCAATGTGTATTATGGCATCATGATAAAAGCATGGTAGGAGCTCTTGGTGAAGCAACTCCGAGAAAACCTCTTTGGTAACAATACTGATGGAAGGCAGTCATCAAGATCAAGGATCATCATGGAAACATAATTCTGGGATGTGATGACATAATATTGAAACAGGTCAAGGGAATGAAGCTCTTCATTCTAGTAAAACTGCGACAGGATGACTTAAATGATAAAAGTATGAGGTATGTATATATTTATATGCTGGCACTGGATGTTGTGAAGTCATGTGATATGGTTGCAGGTAATAGACTTCCATATTTAGAAGTATGATCTATGAAGGAGGATCTCTCGGGGCACTAACAGATGAAATAAACATAATATATCCTCATGGAATATGAGGTGGTTGTATATGAACGAGAAACTGGAAAATTTGTAAGTTCTTGGGAATGAAGAATGTGCAGAAAGGAAGAGATCATGAAATGCAACCATGTCAAGAGGCAATTACCATCCGGAGGCCAAGAAGATGTGACTAAGAGATCTCCTGGGAGGATATGTAGACTTTGACAGAAGTCTGGTAAAGAAGAAGACCCTTGACAAAACATATCATTAGGAGATGTGTCAATCTGAATAAAGGATGCCGATGCCTACAAGAAGATGTCACGGTGAAAGATCATCATTGAGGTAACTTTTGTTTTAAAAAGTTCATATGTATATGTTTATCTGGATGAATTTGTGTAGGGCTGCTAATCATGAGAAAGGATGTATGATCCTTGGAGATGATTCGAAGGAAAGCAGCATGGCATAATGGTGGACTAGATGAGAAAGATTGATGAATCACTTTCTGATAGTTGTACATGAATTGTGATTGAAAGTGATAGACGATCTGTGCCTTATGAAGCTAGTAGTTGAAGATTCCTTAATATCGAAATCCATGACATCGAGGGGAGGAGTTCTTCATGTCTAGCTGGATTGCTGCTGCTTGAGAGGGAGCTTGGTGGTGAGCTACTTGCTTGGAAGAAACTTGAAGTATGTCCTTCCTGTGTTGAGAGGGAGTGACGTATGTGATTCTCTATTACATGTGTCATGCACTAGACTAGGACTAACAATCGTAAGTCTTAATGAAGGCCGTTTGAAGAGAATGGATAGCCACATCATTCTGGTCTTCACCTGGAAGACAGAATGGAGGATTGGGTAATCATCTGGCATTCGATACTCTTTGAGAATGAGATAGGGCATTCAAGATAAGAGTAGTTGAGGATCGATATTCTTTGAGGGCTGGCTACCCAATAGAAGAATAGTCCAAGAAGGTCATGCTCTGGGAACACTTGGGTGGAGTATGTACCTTGGAGAGATAATGACTATGGTGTCTATAAGTCATGTGTCTCGCTAGCATTGTAGCCCATTGTCTCGTTGAGAGATGGGGCTGTTAGTCAAGGCCTTGCACTAGGAAAATGCTGGTTGATATGATGCTATACAGATGCAATTGCCAATCCAATTCTTCTTATGAGATACTTCAGTTTGAAAGTGACTGTTGTCGCTCCTAGAGACAGCCTAGAGTTGTGATAGACCAGTGCCTAGGACATCTTATATTAGCAAGGAGCATATGGTATAGCAGAGGAAGTTATCCATAACAAGCTCTCATGCTAATCTCTTGTAAACAAGGAATATTTAATCTGAATGGGACCAAGACCTTCAGAAATTGACACAGAGAAAGGAATACCGCAGAGGCAACATGCAAAACTCCAATATAAAAGCAACAGACAATTCATAGACAACTTACTGCAAAGAGGGCCAATTCAGAAATACCTCACAGAAATAAATTATCAGAAGGTGTATGTAGTGAATGAAACATTAAGAAGATATTAGTTATCATTGAGCTGATATCCAGATACACAATACCACCATGTATGGGCTTACCAATCTAAGAATCCATACATGATGATAGCGTTTTAAAAACACCTTCCCAAAGAAACTAATATAGCAGAAATACGGTTTAGATGAATAGTGGAACAGAATATCATGCATGAGCCATATTTAAAGCGCTTGACTAATCCAAGCATGGGCATCAACTAGAATAAATCCATACCAAAAATCAGTGAGCCACTCGCATTCCAAAACATGATACAGGAAAGATGGATGAAATGAAATGATCTATTAAACTAACACATATAAGAGAGTTACAAACTGTGAAATACCAAAGACCAGAATCCTCTTTAACAGATGGAACTCCTCCTCACTGAGACCCTATGGGATCTGAGCCTTCATACTAGAGTTCAACAAAATGTATACAAAAATCCTTTCACTGCATAATTTTCTGATAAAATCTGGAACCCTAAATCATCTGTTCTTCGGGAGCTTTATAGGAGAAAAAGAAAGCTCGAAAAGGGAGTAGGTGATGAATATTTAATTTGCTTCATAAAGGCAGGATGGCTGAAACGTGCACACCCATACTGCTCGATAATTCTGTAACGTTGCATGTACTCTGTGGCCTGCTTTCTGAAATAAATGCACTGGGTGAAAGTCTCTTCAGGAACATGGTTGAGGAATAAAAACCTCATGGGCAGTCTGTCCTTTCTTGAAAGAAAATTCTACTGAAATGAAACCTGGAGGGTATTGTTTCTTGTGCATTGTACCCTCTGCCTTCTAAACTCTGGATTAAGGCTTAAAATCTTTAATGCTGAATGTTGAATTCCTCTGATCTCCCACTGATACTCTTTGCCGCAACATTAATGTCTCCGATTGCAAAATCTGTGCTTTGAATGACTCCGGAGGGTTTGACAGATTTTAACTCTGTTACTTTAATGGAAGTCTTGTCGGCATACCTTCCCAGGCCTTTCTTGATAATTCAGCTTTGAAAAATGGTCTTTTGACGTGCTCTCTATCACAGTAATAGAGACTGTGAATCATGATAGTTTTCCGCCGCTGTAAACCTGCAAAACCCGCAAACTCGTCAAGAAAACAAATGCATGGGGACGGCGATGGAGTGGGGATGACTGTGTAGCAACGCAGCATGATGAAATGGCGGAAGTATGCGGGGTGGCGATGAAAAATGCAGTGGAACAATGGTGGATGGACTGGCCAAAGTTATAACGTAAAACATTAAAATATGACATATGAATGGAATATATAAATGGCAGAGGAAAAATGCGATAAACACGTGGGACGTTGACGTGGAGGAAGACCGGGTTAAGGCGGGGGCGATCAAATCTGGACCGTACGATCTCAGGAGGAGATCGACGGCTGTGAATGCATCGGAGGCGATGGGCAGTGGGCCAGGGGCACTGTACACTTGGATTAACACCCGTGGATCTCCGTAGTGCGATGACCGTTGGATGGAGACCCCCAGATCGGACGACTATAATGCATATCGCTTCGTATCCTCAGTTGAACGGTAACGCGCGATGAGGTAGCGGTTTTGGAATAGTGACAGAGCCACGTGTCGCGCGATGTATGGAATCGCTCCGAATTGAGAAATATCGCCTGCCTACGAAAGGCGGTGCGATAGATACTGGGTAGTTTTGAACAGTGGACGCGGGGCGGGGACCACCGGGACAGATAGACTCCGGGCCGTTGATTTTACGGTTTGATCAGAAGGTAGGCAGGTAGGCTACGGGCGCGGCAGAGATGAACGAATGTTGTCCGATTTGTACAGATCGACGATTATGAACGCGCCCAATATTCATTTGATAAGCGCATTTCGGGCTGCGGCTTGGTCTAACACCCAGGTTACGTGGAGAAAAATACTGAGGGGCTAGGGCCGAAAGGTGCCAGACCATATATATTTTCAAGTGTGGGTTTTTGCCCTTTTTAATGCCATTTTGAGTTTAGAAAAGGGGAACGATAGGCGAAAAAATGATTTTTTTAGGCTAAACAGAGGGGGTTTAAAGGGGATTGTTTGTCAGAATTTAACGGAATTTAACAGAATGCTGACATGATCAACATTGGCTCCACCTGGGGACGACACGTTCATCCCTGGGTGTGTCGAGAACTTCGCAGACCACAGGTAAATCTTCTATATGGACACTGCTCTTCAGCACTTCCATTTTTCTTTTCATGATTCATCACGACACCCACATTATTCAAATAAAGATGAAACAGAAAACTAATATACAATATAATACACCAGGCTGTCCTTGCCTGCATCAGAATTGGAAGTAGGGCTTAAGGAACTGACCATTCACAGGGGCATCAAGCAAATCTCCCTGTAAATTCTCCAACCTAAAAGTGTTATTGCCCCCTTGTTCCACAATCTTGAAAGGGCCGAACCAAAGAGGATCGAATTTACCATGTTTTCCTTTTTCAGCCCTCGGGATATCCCACCTGAGCACTAAATCACCAATCTGCAGATTCCTATCTTTAGCGTGCTGATCAAAAAGGTATTTCATCTTCTCCTGATACTCTGTTAGCCTTTGATTCACCTGATTGCGTGTTTCTTCCAATTCCACCAGCTGGTTTATTCTCCTGATCATATCATCAGGCTCTTCTTGACTTTCCTGCATGAATCGGGCTACTGGTAGGGCTAATTGAATAGGAAATACTGCTGCCCTCCCATATACCAATTCATATGGGGATTTTCCAGTTGCTCTCTTGCTGGTAATTTTATTGGCCCACAGAGCAAATTTTAACTGGGAATCCCAATTTTTCTGGTTTTCATTTATAGCCTTCTTCAATGCCCTCACCAGGGTTTTATTGGAAGACTCTGCCAAGCCATTTCCCTGTGGATAATAGGCTGTAGAGTGACTTAGTGTGATGTTATACTGCTGACAGAAGCTTACAAACTTTGTAGACTTGAAGGCCTGTGCATTATCAGTCACTATTCTGGCAGGGCAGCCAAACCTGGATATGATGTTTTCTTCCATGAATTTTATTATCACAGTATCAGTGGCGTTCCTTGCAGGTATGGCTTCCACCCATTTTGTGAAATATTCAGTGGCAGTTAAAATCCACTTATGCTGACCACTCGATGGAGGATGTATTTCACCTATAAAATCAATTCCCCATTGTCGGAATGGTTCATCCACGTGCACAGGAATCATAGGTAGAGGTGCCAACTTCTGTCTTTCAGCAAATTTCTGACACTTTTCACAGGCTCTCACTCGGGCAAAAATATCTTTAAAAAACTTGGGCCAATAGAAGCCAGCCTTCAGGATTTTGTGAGCGGTGGCCCTCCAGCTATAGTGACCCCCACAGATTCCTTCATGAAATTCAGCTATTACGCTCTCTACCTCATCCTCTGTGAGGCACAGGAGTAGGATGCCTGAGGGATCACGCCAATATAATTGGCCATTGGTGACTATGTACTTCTGTGATTTCAATCTCAGCGTTCTGTATTTAACTTTATCACAACTTGGGGGGCAGCTGAGTGTGAGGAGATATTATACTATCTCTTTGTACCACTGACTGGTGAGGTACTTTATATGTGTTCCCGTAGTAGCCACCCCAATTCCCTGTCGCTCTTCTTTCTCTTCAGATTCCTCATTTGCTATCGTAGACAAGTTTATACCCAAAGCTTGATAGTTTGATTCAGATAAGATTTTGGCAAGCCCTTGTCCTTTGATCAGCGTAGTAGGGCGGATGTTTAATTCATACTCCTGTATCTTAGCAATCCACTTCCCCCTTTTTCCTTCACTATCCCCCTGAATGAGGATATCTTTTACAGCAGCTGCAGGCACAAATGCAGTGATATGAGACTGCAAAATATACATGCGGAATGCTTTGAGGGATTTTACTAGGGCGTATGCTTGCTTTTCCAATATGTTATACTTTAATTCTGCATCACGGAGCACCTGACTGAAGAAGGCAATGGGCTGCTCGTAGCCTTCCTCATTTTTCTGTAATAAGACTCCTGCTATTGTATGAGGTGATGCAAAAGAAAAGATCATGAAAGGTTTAGCATAATCTGGTCCAGCTAGCACAGGGGCTTCTGTAAAAGCGTTTTTTATTCTGGTAAATGCCTCTCGTGATTCCTGGGACCATTTTACTTCATTATCTTTCTTAAGCATGCCAGTTATATATCTAACTATTTTAGCATAGTTAGGAATAAACCCTCTCAGGAAATTAATACGCCCTAGGAACACTTGTACCTCCTTCTTATTCCTAGGAAGAGGAATACCATTTATAACCTCTACCCTCTTAGGATCTATGTTCACCCCATCCTTAGTCACAATGTGTCCCAAAAGTTCACCCTCTTCTAATGCAAATAAAGACTTCTGAGGGTTTAGAGAGAGACCATACCTTCTGCATTTCTCAAAGGTTCTACGCAGATGTTCAATATGCTCAATATCATTCTTCGAAAATACAGTGATATCATCAAGGTAGACTACCAGTAATTTATCTTGCTCCCCAACAAAAGCAATGTCCATCGCCCTCTGAAAAGTGGCCCCTGCATTAATCAATCCAAAAGGCATCCTGGCATACATAAATGTAACCCATGGTGTGGTGAAAGCGGTCTTCTTTTGATCTTCTGGAAGTACAACCACCTGATTATAACCAGAGAATCCATCCATCATTGACATTCTAGAAGCTCCAACCACCCTCTGCAAGATATGATCCATCTTAGGCAGTGGATAATTATCCTTTAAGGATGCTCTGTTTAAATTTCTGAAATCCACACACAGCGTTATTTCTCCATTCTTCTTTCGTACAGGGACTAGGTTTGCCACCCATTCAGAGTACCTCAATGGTACAATTATTTTGGCCTTTAGCAACTTCTTAATTTCCTTCTCAATAGAAGGGAGCAGCAGGGGGTTAATCTGTCTGAGCTTCTGCTTATGGGGCTTTGCATCTCCCTTAAGTGGAATTTTGTGCTGCATTATATTGATATCAAAAGTTTTCAAGCCCTGATAGGACCATGCAAACACATCTTTGTAAGACTGAAATAATTTCTGATATAGCTTTTTATATTCTCCTGGGATCTTCTTGGACAATTTTACAATTTTGGGGTCAGCTTCAGTACCAAGATTCAGGTCTTCTACCTGATTTTCTTCTACCACTTTGCCTGGCTGCAGTGGGACATCATTTTTATCAAATAATCTTTCTAGAGGCACCAACCCTCTAGGTATAATGTTTTCCTTCAATTGCAACACTTTATTACCTGCCATTTTCTCCTCCCAGTTTCTTTCTGAAGTGTCTTCAGGCTCTCCTTCTTCTTCACCAACATCAATCTCCATATTGGAGAATTCTCCTACTGTTTCCAGGAATCTCTTCATCTGTTCTTCATCCTCAAATACCTGCCAGTGCTTGATGTTATCTGGGATTGATGGTCGATAACGCACCTCAACTTCATATCTTAAAAGAGGGTTCTGAGGTGGACGAAATGTGCTAGCAGCCACAACAAGGGAATCCGCCATCCTATTCTGTTCTCGGGGCATGAACTGGATATTGAATGCCAAGAAGAAATTTTCCACCATGTCCCAAACTTCATTCTTGTAAGCCCTCAGCCGAGGGTGTTTGGTCTGACACTGATTCCTAACTTGTCGTACCACCAGTTCTGAATGTCCCAGAACTTTTAAACTTTGTATGTTCATGCTCCTGGCTGTCTGCAATCCTAACAGAAGTGCTTCATATTCAACCACATTATTAGTAGCTTCATATTCTAGCTTGAAGGATAATGGGACCCATTTCCCTGTAGGAGAAATCAATAATATTCCAGCTCCATTACCTTCTTTTGAATTTGCTCCATCAAAATGAAGTGTCCAGATTCCTGTTTCATGGCTCTTTGAGGGCTGCTCAGTCTTGATCTGACAGAAGGACGGTTCATGAGCATTAACAAGATCTACGTAATATCCCCAAGTAGGGCTATCCGATGTCCGCAGAAAATACCTGTCTGAGATATAGGAAATATATTATTTGAACGGTCAACAGATCACCCATGAATACCGAGAAAGGCGAGCCATTTTATTGATCGAGAAAATACATAGAAGAGGAGTACAATAAATCGAAACTAAGTGCACCTATCCTTGCACGAGCAGGCACGGAGCCCTCTCAACGGACACGTACGTTTTGCTCGGAGCGGCGTCTGGGCGCTTTCTGCCAGGCTGAAGATGAGCTGCCTTGTTGGTGGGGCGCGGGCGCAGGCCCTCCACGGTAAACGACGCCCTGCTAGTGTCGGCGCGGGGAAACCCTCCAGGACAATAGATCGACCATGGAAAACAAGCAACCGTCTTCAAATTCCGGTCACTCTTTGGGCCAAATTGACCACCAAATCCTTGATCATCCCCAAGCATTTAACTCTTTTGAAATCAAATGAATAGAGGTCCTTGTATGGACGGGTGATTTGTAATCCTAGTTGTTCCATGACTGTCAGAGGTATTAGATTATGGGAGGCTCCAGAATCTAACATACAGTTATGTAATAGTAGGTCATGAATCACTAGAGACACATAAAAGG